>JAPYYV010001229.1:0-25387 GCA_030522625.1 Copidosoma aretas
TTCAAATGACCTTGAACCATCCATTAAGAAGGTGATCTGACCTCGGATTCGGAATCAGCGACCCAAAAAACATAATAATATAGTGGTTTGGTAAGCTACACGAAAACACTTTTTTTTTGTGAGACTCACTGTAAACCTGATTTATACGGTCATTAGTAATATTTCAATATCTTCTACCTCCTATATCTAAGAAACTAAAGCTGATCCCCTCCTAAAAATTTACCAGGTGCATGTTCAAACGATAAACAATGATTTGATAAGCAATTTGGGACGATTCTCCAGGTTGCAAAAACGGGCTATTTTTGGAGTCACTCTTTATGTTGTTATTGCGCAGAGTGACTATCAGGATGGACATCGAATAAAGTTTTCTTGATTTGTGCCTTGAAACCCATGTCCGCAGCATACGATCAGTTTTATCCGGAGTACGATACACATTCAACATCTGAATGTCCACTTTGTCGTGATCATAAGGTTTTCCTGGAGTTGCAATAACAATTGTAACTCCACCTAAAAATACTTTGAATTGCTTTTTCTTGCTTCGTTAACCATACAGGCATACTCTCAAATTAAATATAGTCATCTGCATAAAACTCATTAAATTTTTTTAAATTTAATCATGCTATTATATTATCTTATGAGTTTCTTATACTTACGTCTTCTAAGATTGATACGCTTGTTTCTGAATTCGTTAGCTGGGACTATGACCAAATCCATAGGACCTCTAACCGAAGGATCTCTGACTTCTAAGAGTTTCTTGACTATCAATGACTAAGCAAGTATAAGATATGCAAGAGATCTTCCTAAGACAACCATCACCATAAGCACAACATAATATTAAAGTACGATACATAAAAGTCATTAGCACTAGACATGGAAAAAAATATATGATTTACCTGTACTAGTTAGAGCAACAACAATCGTGTCGGCCGCTTAGCAGTACTGGCCATGCTTAGCATTGGATGATACTTGGTTGCTGAAACTTTGTTTTCTTCTTTGCACTAATATATGCATACATGCATGTATACATGTATAGGCCAGTTATGTGGATCAATAAGTGATTTTTCTATTCAATGTAAGGCTGTGGACACAAGGAGCAGGAATATACAGCGTAATACGCGTGGCACTCATTTGAGCCTGCGAGAGCGAGTGAGAGGTGCGCGGCAATGCGACAGCACGGACCTCTTACTTGCTCACGCAGGCCAAAATGTTGCTGCTGCTATGCCGTGCCGCGCTATTCCTGCTCCATGTAATCGCAGCCTAAGCACCATTATGCTTGATGATACACAACAAAACACAAGCAGTGACAGGATTCTTCATGTACGATGTAACTAATCTTCTGAATTTAGACGGCCAAGTCACACTACATTATCAATGTGGGGAAAACATAATTACTTCATCTCAATTTACTTTATAATAAATAGATCTATGTAGAAGTATATGAATCAGATCAAGTATATTTAACCTCAAACAACAACACAACAACAACGGCAGCGCAGCAGACTGTTATTTGATGCGTGTTGTCGTCGTCGAGAGAGAGAGAGCACTGGTGTAACCTAGCCCAAACTTAAATATCTTACTAAATTGGCAAGAAAAAAATATACTTTCTAAATTTATCCGTTTCATGTTTTAAATAAAACCACAATTTAGATCGCAACAAAACAGTGTTGAAATTACTAGTAAAAATATATAGAATAGCGCTTAACACTCGTTTTTTTGTCCTCAAAAATTTTTTGCTACTCATAAAAACATTTAAACTTAGTGTTGCCTTGGCGTTATTGCTCATTAAAAAGATTATTGAAAAACATTTTATCATTATGTTCCTGCAATTTCCAGAGTTAAGCGCTATTCCGTGATCAATTTTAAGTTGATTCTCAAATCTTACTTGATTTGATTTAGTATTATTGAAGCAAAATGTGAAATGGTCAATTAATGGCTTATTAGGACACATAATCTCACCCTTCGACGTCCTCTTAAGACACTTTTTAATTTTTAAAAATTTCTCTTCTGACTGTTTTTCAGAGGAACAACACCTTTAAGTACTTTTGAAACACACTAGCACAGACAGTCGATCAAGTTCTTATCAGCTTTGTTCAACAATGCAGCTCTTTGTTCTTTATTAATTTGAGCTAGGGCTTCTAAAATGGCCATAAACTTTTTTTCGAAAGGAGCTTCGTTGGTCCGCCGACGGGTTCGATAAGCCCGCCAGCTTTGCAACGCAGATGATTTCATAGTTCAAAGCAAACTAACAAGTACACGTCATTGCTTTCAATTTTATGCAAAACCAGTTATAGGTGTACGAATGTACTAGTTGCATATTTAGGCACGTAAACGTATTTACACTCGTCATCTGAAAATATACATGATCGAAATCGAAATTCGTCCAAAGTATCTTGCTTACAATCTAGAAAAAGAAGACCGTGCCCTTTTGCGGTTACGTCTTCATATGACTGTTGATATTTTTGGGGGATAACTGTCCACAAATGTTTTATTTGAGCGCGATTTCGTGGGTTTTTGAATAGGACGATGTCCGAAGCGTTGAGACTTGTAAATAGATTGACAACAACGTTATTCGAAGACTCGCGCACTAGATCATCGATAATGAGAAGTTTTTTAAGATGAGGATCATTCAAATAATCCTTAGTTTTCGGCAAACCCTCGCAGAACTCCATTTGTTATCCGTTCTTCAAAAATTTTCACTTTTGTACCTGTCTTTCCACTTGGCGTGATAAAATAAAATTTCATTAAGGTGCTTTGCCCGAAAAATCAATTTTTATATTTTTGATTACAAATTTTTTTGTAGGTTGATTATACATTAATACACATTCCTGGTAAATTTGAAAGAGATCAAACGTTTAGTTTTTGTAAAAAACAATTTCAAAGTTCGTTAAAATCGTATGACCGTCCTTGTCTACCAACCGGAGTCTTACGGAACAGCTCTTGAATTGCCGCTCTGTTTTGAAGGTTATTCAAAGGAAAATTTATATGTCTTCAAATAAAAACTTTCATTTTATTCTTGAAATTTTAGGAATTTTTTTGATCAGTTGTAGAAAAAAGTCGTTCGCTTACTTTTCAAGTAATTTCAGTTATAAAACGAAAAACGACGAAAAATAAAGGTTAAATTTGCTTTCGACACACACACGTGCTCATTTGGCTCTATCAGTGAGTAACGTTTATGAAAATATCGCTAGATGCCGTAACTCTCGAGGGCAAAGCACCTTAAACGTCGCGTTGGACAATTGTTTCAAAAAGTTTTTAAACCTTTTAAAGAAAACCTTTTTTTTTACAATATCATACGGATCCACCGATGTTGCCAGCGAGTATCGATTATGACAGCAATTTTATTCGAATTCTATTTTGCAATTCGTGTATATTAAATACTATTTTCAAAATGCATAACTACAAGCTCGAGAAGGTGGCAGGGGGATAGCGCACAGTGGTCGCAAAAGCTCAAAAAATGCTCAAAGTTCGTGCTTCCCCGGCATTTTCACTCAAAAAATTGATTTTGGGCTTATTTTGTTCGTAAGAGGATTCTCTATAAGGATCTGTTTCTCTCGGATGTGTAACGACTTTGTACATACATATGTTTTTTAGGTATACAGAGAAAATTTTGACAGTTAAATTAATCTGGATACATAATACGTTCTTAAAGGTTACCAATTCATACCACATTTAGTGTGCAGGGGTTTTTGGGGTCGCTGATTACAAATCTGGAGCTAAATTTTCTAAACTAAAAATGGTGGATCCAAAACGACGGACAAAATTATCAAAAACTAACTGATTTGTACCAAACAGAATATACAAGGGTTTTCGGGGTCGCTAGTCACGAATCCAAAGCTACACTTGCCAATCTTAAGACGAGAATAAACCGACTTAAATAACGTGGTGTTTACTGACACAAGGCCGACAACCAAACATATTTCAAAGTACATACCTAAGGTAAACAAATACTACTGCAAAAGCCGTTCAAAGTCCTAATCTCATAGATGTCTAAGCGTTGGATTTTTCGTTTCTTGTGACATACACAAACTTCGGTCAGTTCCCGAATCATCTTGTATCACCACTAGGTACACGTAGGCTGGTACGCAAACGGCATTTTCCTATTATATCTGATTGCAACAGATGTATAATAAGCGGAAAACTCTGCATGCTGTGTGTACGAGCTGTAAGAGCACTCCGTAGCTCGTAATCTCAGTTTCCGAATGTCAGTTCCGTGACAGTTCCGTGATCGTCTACAGTCAAAGTGTATTTTATTCGAGTTTAAAGCAATGTATCGCAACGAAACTGTTTTTATGGCATTGCTGGGCAAAACTATGAGACACGTGTATCGGTGTTTCGACTAATTGGCCTTTTTTCGGGAGAATTATCGAACAATATCGATAATGTAGTAAGTGCGCGGTGCCAAGTAGCAGAGTACGCTAAAAGGCCCTGACTGAGCTTAAATCGAAGCTTAAGTGAGCCGCTATCAATTAAAAAAAGATTTATCCTATTTAGTGCCGCCGATCAAAAGTTATAGTGATTTAAAGAAAAATAACGACTTTCTCCGAAATTTCCATAAAATCTCCTATTTGTTGATTTTTATGGCTCATCTTTCAACCACTTTAACTTTCGACCAGAGGCACTAAATTAAACGTGTTTTTTTTTTTAATCGATAGGATTAAATCTCAGCTCTCGTTAAGGGTTGATCAGGATACATGAAATTCAAAAGCGGCTTAGTTACATGCATTACCGACTAACAAGTTTTTTCGAAAATTTGCAAAAATTGACTGACGGAAAATGTTGTAAATCTTTTGAACAAAAAACTTTGTAGTGAAATCGTTCTGGTTCCTTGTTTTGAGTAGGATTTAGAGTAATAATACTACGAAAAAAATTATCTTTCGTCAATCATTTTTAAAGCAAATTTTTCAGTCAATCTGAGCGAGTTACGGGAGAATCACCTACATATACATATACATTTGAATTGTTGAATTAGAATAGTTATATTCGCAAACAACAAATAGCATTAAAAAGTAAGAAATCTACTGTCGAGAAAGTATATAAAAATGCGTGTATCTATCTATACATACACACACACACACACATACACATATATATACATATATATATATATATATATATATACATGATGAGGAACATACCTTTGAAGAATTATGATAAGCATAAGAAAAATGTATCCTAATTTTTATACTTTATATGTTTTTTCAATCACAAGTTAAAGAAAATATGACAATGAGTCCTAACCTAGCTAGACCCATAGGTACAATGACATATACATCTACAAACACATAAAAATATAATTTTTCCGATAATGTGTGCCTAATAATTGAGTTTGGTATTTACAATCAAGTGTTTTGGAATTTCTGCATTTAATATAAGACTCACGTGCTTATATGTATATATACATACAAATTATAAAATCGTGATAGGAAGATTTTGAAAAAAACAAATTGCATTAACAGTTGATATCCTACTAAATGATAGTGTTTGGTCTCTTATGATAAAAAAAAAAAAAGTGGTATTTCAAAGAAACGTAAAGCAACATATACCATGTGTTTTGTAAATGTTCCAGGAAAACTATGCTACGAGATAAAGCTTGTCAAGACAAACAAAATAGCTTTTTATCAAATTTCGATCCGATGTGTAGTTTTAGAGATATTGTAAGGAAAAAATTTGTAAATTCACCGTAAAAAAATATTCAAAATACTTTCGTAGCCTGTTATTTGATGCAGGAATTCCTTGATTTTCAATTGACAATATCTCGAAAAAACACACAGGATCGAAATTTGGTAAAAAGCTTTTTTGTTTGTCTTGGCAAGCTTATTCTCCTGGTATAGTTATCCTGGATTTGTAGATCACACACAGTATAGTATATATATAAATATATATTACTGCGATCGGATAAACGAAAACGGATTCTTTTAAGGCATAATCTGACGAATAAAATAAGCTTAAGATCAATTTTTTTGTGTCAAAATCCAGTGGACGCACGAATCTTAAGGATTTTTTATGCTTTTAAGACCAAAATATGCGATGGTATCAAGCCTTAAGAATCTCAAAAATTCATAAATTTTTTTTCTGAAAATAGCAATTTTATTCAAAATAGCAACTTAAATTTCTCTTTTACAATTTCGAGTAGTGTACAGCAGTATTTTTTTAAATGTAAATTCGTTAATTGGAAAATTTTGTCTGCTATCTTGAATCCATCATTTTAAGTTCGGCAAATGTAACTTAAGATTTGTGATCAGCGACCCTGAAAACTCCTGTATACCAAGTTTGGTACAAATCAGTTGGTTTTTGAAAATTTCAACCGCCATCTTGGATCCGCAATTTTAAGTTTGGAAAACTTAACCTTAGACTCGCCATCAGCAACCCCAAAAATCTTCATATACTACGTTTGGTACGGGTCGGTTAATTTTTAAAAATTTCCCTCGTTCTCTTGGATCCGTTATCTTGAGATTGGCAAATTTAACTCTAGATTCGGAATCAGCGGCCATATTCACCCCAGCATACTAAATTTGGTATGAATTGGTTAACTTTATTTACGTATTATGTATCCAGACTATTTTGACTATCGAAATTTGCTTTATATATACATAAAACCCAGCTATTTATATATATATATATATATATATATATATATATATATATGTGAAAAGTCGATACACATCCAAGGTAAACGGATCCTTGTAGAGAATCCTCTTATGAACCAAATAAGTCAAAAATTAATTTTTTTGAGTCAAAATCCAAAAGTAGCACGAATTTTGAGCATTTTTTGAGCTTTTGAGACCACTGTTCAGCGTTGGCAGCTGCGGTGGTGATTCTACAGTATAGCTAGCAGTTACGTATACACATACGTACATATGCAGCTTAATAATTAGCGGTCTCGTTTCTGCATGCACTGACCGAGCGCCGCTGTCTTCGGTGCTACAGTATGGCTAGTAGTTATATATACACATACATGTACTGCGTATGGCTTGTTTTGATGTAACAAAGTCAGCTGAAGTGACTCTCCGTGTTCAACAAACGCTGATTTCTCGTTTTCTCGACGATTCCTATAGCTAGCTTGTATGTACACTACCGACCTTCATGCGCTACCCAAGCCATCCAGGTATACGAAAATAAATAAGGGGGCACTCGGGTTCGAGCCGAGGATCCCTCAACCTGGAGTCAAATGCTCTTTCACTAAGCTACATCCCTAACTAATGTATCAGCTATGAGACAATTCGAATCTTGAATGAAAATTTTCACTCATATAGTTATATATCCACAACGCGCGGTTTGTTTTGATATGATGCGGACAGCCGGTTTGACTCTTCGAGCGTAACAACGTTCCTTTCCCCTTTCTAAGTATTCCCTTGGGTATCTTATAGGAGAACAGCAGGTATGAACAGGAATGTCTTATCAGGTCTTTATTATCTAGTGTATGCGAAATATTCTTACATTAGCTAGCAATGCTTACTAGTAGCTCCTCGTTTAGTTTTAAAAGATGCAAACCCTTGATAGCTAAGCTAGTTAACGGTCTCATTAGCATGTAATCGTTCGTTTATCTTGAGCTATCGGGTGTGTGCATTTTCATTTTTTAAATTATTTTTTAAATATATAATAACATAAATAATGTGTAAAATTTAGTCGAAAATATTAAAAATATCTGGATAAGAGATAGGAATAAGAAGTTAAAATATTAGTTCACACGATTTATTTGTAAAAACATAGTTTTGAAAAAACACATGTCAAAATATTTCAGTGTTCCTAATCAGAGACACCATCTACTACGTCATGATCACTCATCCATGCTGGGTGTTGCATTTTCCGTTTAAGGTGTTTGTATGCATCATAATATTGATCACTGTCCTGCGATGATGGTTTGGTGATGCACTCCATGCAACATACAAAATAACTGTTTGCCTATAAAATGCTTTAGTGCGTGAGTAAGACATATGGGTAAAGATTTTATTTTATTGTCATGGTTTTAAAGCAATGACAAATTTGTGAAATATCGTAAACCTCGTGTGCTAACATCGCACTAATAAAGTTATTACCAAGTCCCTAAATTTTTTTACGGTTTTTAGTGAGAGTAACGAGGAAAAACTTTAAATATTTTATCGTGATACCACCATCAGACCACTAGATTCCGTGCACTTCCAGTATATAGTAATTATTACATTTTTTCTCGTCGTAGGGTAAATCATCGAAAGCGCTTCGATCAGCCAATGCCCGACGATGTTTTATTGTAATGATTATACTGCAACTTCTTTTGATATAAAATGTATTTAGCGTCGTAAAATCCTTAATTATCTATAATTAGATCCATTTTGTCAGACACTACGGTCTTTTGTAGTCTGTATTCCCGGGAAAAAATTTTTTGTTTGATGAAGATCGATCAGAAGTGTTTTTTTTCAAAGATGCAAAAAACGATTTATTCTTCTTCTCTTCGTCCTTATTCTTGATAAGAGGCCTATTTTCTTCTAGAGTTTCTTTTTCGTTCTTACCACTTTGTCATATTGTGCAATACTTAGACAAAAAACATTACCCGATACGTATTATTATGACTCTTTAGCAGAGGTGGCGACATCCCGCCATTCTATGTAATGATTATACCTTTCCACTTGTATTTCTTACCACGACTACCATACTTACCCTAAAGTAGTCGCCAACTAGACTCTTGGCAATAAATATACGGGATGGATTGTGATGATAGGATAATAAGAGATGTAAAGCATGTATATAATAAAGAAAGTTTATTAAATTTTTTTTCATGCAATACAGTTTAAAAATTACAGTTACAGTTAGTTTCTACGTTTTCTTTATCTATTTTACACTCTTGCATTATTTTAACAGTTGCTGATTTTCGTTCGTTTTCCATTTCTATTTTTTTTCATTGTCTTAACCAATCTGTAGATCAATTTTTTGCAGTTAACACCTCATTACAAACGAGCGCTCTTGCGAAACAAAGTTTATCTCTGTTATTTATCAACAAGACACCTTTTTCACATAGTCCATTTAAAATATCTTTTGATGCACCCCATCCAAGCGGTAGTTTTACATAGCTGACTTCAATCACCAAAGTTTTCGCGACATCTATTATACGTTTACTATGATTAATTTTTTCGCAGAACGACTAGATATCATTAAATGTTAGTCGTATTGTTTATTTATAATATGAACCTGCAGAACCATCAGTTAACGTATCGGAATATAAATAGTAGATAAGCTATGCTGGTAACAGACCATACTGGTACCAGACTATGCTAGTACGAGACCACCGCGGTACGAGACCACCCAATATAGCTCACCCGGTAGTGGTGGATAGAGTTTTCCGTGCTATTGCATGAGCACTGACGTCGCGACTCCAAAGCTAGCTCCCTCCAGATCCTCGATCGAGCGATCAGAAGGTAAGTTTGTCAGCTACATTATCGGCCTATGATCTCTGCCTATCATAATTAAATCCGCTCGAGACGCAGTTTCCAGAAATATGATGCGCTGGCTCTCTCTAATGTATCACTTTTTACGATGATCTGAGGCAAGCATAAGCGTGTCGTGTAAAACGCTCGGTGCGAGTAATAGTATGCCTGGTCCGTCTTATCAATACGCATATCGAATGATGCTGGCTCTGTCGACTTAAGTGCTGAGAGGCGATGGCAAAGGTTTGTACGTCACAGCAGAGGATGTTTTCGTGGTGAGCAGGAGAGCAAATGAAAGAAAACGATGCACAGTACGTCCCATAACATATTCAAAATAAGCGCCCTTGCTATGTCTAAAAACGTAGATTCGATATGCATTTTTTGCTACGGCACACATGAGTTGTTTTAATCGTCTTATACAACAATCACCTTCGATTCATCAAAGCCTATGCTCTCGCATTGTCTACCGAAGGTTTTCCCGATAAACATCCTCAGGTAACATAGAAAAATTGCATGGAGGACGCATAATCGAATGATTAATCACAGGTCTCATAAGACACTTTTCACGCCAAACGTGAACTTTTAGATTTAATTTTTAATTTCATTTTAGTTTAGTATTTTCCATTCAATTTTATAGCTACAATTCTTGGAATTTATAACGATTGCTGTATTTAAATTTAAGTTCGAACTTTATCTTTCAAACGACTTCTTACTTTCGCAATAAAATATTTGCTTTAATAAAACCTTTACTTCGATTTCAAGCATCAGTTTAACTTTCACTCTTCTTAGGTCTACTATTATATTGTAACTCTTTGCTGTAAATAAAATGTATAGATATATTATATAAGTATCGAAAATCCCTAGCATATAAGTTTGTACATATTCGAATATTATCTACGCTATAAAGTACGAATTAGATCTGTCTCAACCTGCTACGAGTAAACACCTATTTACTCGAGCAACCGCTGTTATACACTCATATGCTATACTTAAATTCAACGCTACTAAATTCTAAGCCGCTGCAACAACATGTTTTCTTTTTAACCAAGTCTTTTCCTCCGTAAGTTCCTGAACAAAATAAATAAAGATCCCCGCGTTTGGCAAGTGCTCGGCTTGACCGAAACAGAGACATTACGGCCACCTCTTTCGGTAAAAACTGTCGCGATGCGTCAAGAAAACCTTGGATATCTATCACGAAATTATCCTTGAATCAATCAATCCTCAAAACTCAAGCATACTGCACTAGCACGTATCTGTGACGTTTGAAACCAAGTGATGCACTAAGCTGCACTCTGCGTTGACATTTGTTCATATACGCTTAAGTTAAAATTTTCTTTGCTAAAGTCTCCAAAACATATGTGTCGTACGTATGTGACACATTTTATAATGTAAGTAAGAGTTATACATCATTCTTTTCGAGCGTAAGGAAGGTTTGGCAAAGGTTATATACATATTAGCAGGAAATTTCAATTTGATACATTTTTTTAGGATGATCAGAATTTTGGAAAAAAATGTACAATGATTTTTTTTTATATTACACATCTTCTTCTTCTTCTTTAGTGTTGGTGACATCTTATCAATCCATGTTGAAGTAGAACCTTTTTATCTGTTTAACATTATGGGTAGCACACACAGATTTATATGCACCGTTATGGTGAGGGCAAGTGGTAACCAATGTTGGGAGCTCGAATAGTGGATAATCAGTCATATCAATAACTTGGAAGTTAAACCTTTCAATCCATACTTTCTTTAATTCGTCAATTACAAAAATCTTCTTAGCATCTATAAGATTCTCACGAAGAACATTGCCAATTTCTGCATAGTCGATATCACCTGATTGCCTATCTTATCCATGATAGCAAAGCTCAAGTCATAAATTTTCACGTTTATACTTTCAATTTAATCTGTGACAGGAGAATAGTGGTTCGAAGAGAAATACTTGCGGCTTTTCATCTCCATCAAGCGGGAGAATGGCTAACTCTTTAAGTACGCAATCTTTTCCAGGCTTCTTGAAGCCATGCATGTTCACTTCGTACATCATTGCAGTAAATTTGCTTATTGTCGGTATATGTGACATATCGATGAAGAAATTTTTTTTTTTTCTCAATGATTTTACAATTTTTATTTTTTATTCATTTTTTTTCGATTTTCTTGCTGTCTATTCCTCAGCGTATTTCTTTTAGAATTTTGTCCACTCTACTTGTCGTGGTCTATTCTTTACTCCTTTTTTCCTGCTCTGTTCACCTTTCTCCATGATGTTTTAAAGACAAATGATATTAGTAGAGTCATGCATAAGTTTTTATAGCTTCACATGTGTCTCTTAACGCCCTCGCTCATTGGACTATAATGAATAACGCGATCGTGTAGAATAAAGAAATCGGCTGTTATATTGGCAGGAAAAGTTTCATGAGATCTAAACTCTAGACACATAACCATGGAATAATTTTTAGCAACTTATATTGTTTGGAGCACTTAATTACAATCATAGGGACGATTTTCAGAAAATTGTATCTGTTTAACATAGTGGCATGATCCTGCCTTAATATAAATTCTGAAAATTGGCATGCATATCATATAACAAGGCACATTGATTTTTCGCTATATCAAGATTCGGATCGCCGTAAGGATGATACTGAGAATTAATATAAAGTCTGACGTTTCTTATGGTGCAGTGACCAAACTTGCTAGCATTAGCATTATTTCAATTTTTACGATCGGTTTGGAAGGCTAAAATAACATAGCGTGGTTCTTTCAACTGATTGGACGTCTTGATGGTCTAGATATGTTTTGATGTTGCAGGCAGGAGCAGATATTTAAAGAGCTCCCAAGTTCGGAAACTCATAGATATAGACTCACAATTTTGTAAATAATTGAGCAGATGAATTTTGCGAGTATCTAAGATTACAACATAAAGCATAAGCCATTTCAGCTTTGATATTACTATTTTGAACTCTGCCTTAGTTAGTGGCTACTCTTCCACTGCTGCGGATATTCCTTGTTCAACGACTGCATTCATGTCATTTCTCTATCTCGTAAGTATAAGCTCAATTTTCACATTAACAAATATCTAAGGATAGTCTGTAGCGAAACCCGAAATCATGCTAAGAGGAATCATGACGTTGAAGTAGCCATTCTCAGTTAGACTTAGAGCATGATTACCTTTTAAACCTGCATTCTAACTTAATACGTCTTGTTTGGGCCTTAGCGTTAACCAATTTTTCATGAGGGTTGTCAGGCCTACATTTTTACACTTATCCATAGCGTTTTCCCTAGTAATTTCCCATAAATATGTAAGGAACTGCGTGATGGTACAAACATAGATCTTAGTGCTTCATTGATATGCGGATCTCATTACTAACATCGTAAGCTGTAGATGTATATGGTTGATGAGCATGTGTCTTATAGTTCGCAATGGATTCGGCAAGGATGACTGGAGACTAAATGCATAGAAGGTCTTCAATCACGCTCTTTTTTTTGCAGCCAGCAAAACAAAACACAAGTTATTTTCTACCACAAGCTATAAATTATGTTATGTACTTCAAGGACTGCTTGTTTTGATGTGATAACGCTTTGGTGGTTCGTTGACAACTGAATTTTTTTATCCATTTTGGCTTATTTTTACAGCTTCCTCCAATCCCAGAGATTCGTTGATGACTAAGCGTTCTCACTTTAGATAATTTATTTATACAGTCTCGCCCAACTCTGCTAATATATACTATACCTATTTCCAATAAGCTGTTTTGGGTACAGTCTTAGGGTCAAAACATCTCTACAAAAATTAACCAAACTACCTTCCTGAACGACAATGCGCGCTTGAGATGGTTTATGATCTTGGCAGTGATGGGTAAATATATTATTTGCCATGAAACTTCGATTATTTTATACCCAGGGGTCACTGCAGGAAAAAAACTCATGAATCGTGTGGACTTAATGATGATTAATACATGCTCGTGTGGTAATGTTGCACTCTACTCGTAAAGCATTTACTTTAAGAATCGCTATAGGTAGATCTGACTCGTGCTTGATGTTGGCCTCCAGTTGACGTTTTGTATAACCCAACACTGATATTAATAAGTCCTGGAGAAGAAAATCAATCGACGTACTGCACTTGATTGCACTTCGTATCGTATTATTGTTAGGTTTCACATTAATTATAATATTTTTGGATGATAATTCGTTGCGAAGAAATCCCTCAATGTCGGAGATCTCGTAGCTGCCCGTTGATAAGGTAATTATCTCTTCTAAAACATAAATTTTATTATTGCTAACGTCAATGTTTGGTATGAAGTTACAGTAAAGCAGCTCAACCAATCCAAATACGTAATTTTTATGAGGTGATAGTTCTATCTGTGGAAAAAATTGCGCTTCGAGAAAAGATGATGTTCCAAATAAACTTATTGTCAATGAATCTTCCAGGACGGTTTGCCATTAACTGATGGTACTTCAGTACTAAGGTGCATTATTATAGGCTGGCGACAAAGTTTTTTACAGATAAAGCCCAAACAAAGATGGCCACAGTTGAAAGTATCGAAATCCTGATATCTTCTATAATTATATATGATAAAGCTAACACTAAGATATAGCATTAAACCACTTGGTGGTTGTAGGTTACCAAAACTCTTAAAATACGTCACGTTAGCATCGCGCTGCCAATAGGCGATCCAGTGAGTACCAGGACCGTCCTTATCATCAAGATTTACTATGGCTAATTTGTACAAATAAGGACCATTAACTGGCAAAGCATTTCTCATAAGAACTCCACGGAAGTGTAGTGTTTAAAATTTTTTTGCATATTTAATAAGATCGTAGTCTACGAGAACTCGGTTTGACAGTTTTGCATGAAAAAAAAATTTCATTTTTGCTCTTTCATTTTCCAAACCTTTTTCGGGCCTCAAATGCAACCCTAAACTATTCTTATGTGGTTTTTAAGAAATGTCTCTTTTCAAATAATAGCGCTTACATCTTATTATTAGGTCTTATACTTCTGTCCAATTGTTTTCAAGCAGATTTAGCCTCGTAAATAGCCTCAACAATTCTGGTTGCACCATTAGTAATAGCAGCAATAGCACTTAAACTAGCAAACTCTGGTATCAGGTGTAGCAGAAATCCTCCAATTTTTTGCGGAATAGGTAACACTCAAGGCATCACAATATTTTTTTTACGACCAGCTTTCTTTATAGCTTGCTGCATCCACTTTAACGCTGAACTTTGAACTTTTTAAGCACAATCACATCGAAGGCACTTACAATCAAGCTTTTTAACGTTATGTTCTTTTTCTTGCCTCTTTCCTTACTAACTTTTCTAGCGTTTGAAGACGACGCTCCCATGCCTCGTTTAGACTCTAATTCCATGGTCTTGGTAACAGCATAATCAGCAGCTTTTTCACCAAAACATGCGTCTTCAGCCTTGAATCTTTGTTAAGCCTTTTCGGCAAGAACCTCGTCTGCAGCGTTCCTTGCTGCAATATTTTATCTGTTCCGAAAGAAGGCTGCATTTTGTTGTTTGCAAGTCTAGTCTAGCGGATTGATACTTTGACCTCTACGAGCAAACCTTTTGGCCAACTTGGTGCCCGCTCCACGATACTGATATCCCGGTATGCACAGCTCTATAGGCAGTTTATTAATGAGTGTGTTCATGACTCCACGACCCTGTGGACGATAGATGATCATTACTTCTTAAGCTATTAACGATGAATCGGCTTAAAATATGAACAGCACATTATTTGTAGTTTTATGTTTCAGTTAAGTCAGCATACGAATGTTAAACATCCTGTGGTAAACAGCATAAGATGACTAATAAGTCTGGATGTATAGAGGCATACTATTTATAGTATTGGATTTCAGTGTCAGTTGTGTCAGGATACAGTCAACATAAGCTCTGTAGAAAAAAACGTGGATATTACTGTTGTGAATTTCAGCGAATTTGTTAAGCAAAATAAGAAAATAAAACGCTATGGTGATTTGTTACCTCATACGATAAGAGCTGTCCTTTGTGGTCTGTTCAACTGTGGAAAAACAAACAGCTTGCTGGCTGTTATTATTTGTCTCAACGGATAGAGATTTAAGAATATTGATCTATACTTAAAGTCGTTCAATCAGCCAAATTATAAGTTTCTAAAACAGTTATTGGAGCCCATTGATAGCATAAAATATTTTTTTTTTTAGCAAGCATAAATCAGTCATATCTCTAGATGATTGGGTTGACCCAACTGCATAATGATATTCGATTAGATTTCCTGTAAAAAACAAGATAATGTGAGAGCCTTTTTCTGCATGGGACGTCATAAAAGCGTTGACTGTTTCTATCCATTTCAATCATACGCTAAAGTTACTAAGCATTTAGTAAAAGATGATTTGACCCTTTTAGTACCATTCCGACAAAATGATATGAATCTAAAGAAAATCTATAATGATCATGTTAACAGCGATATGACTTACAATGAATCCAAAAAATTATGTGCTAGGTGTTGAGGAGATGGAGAACATGGGTTTGTCGTGATAGATATTGATAGACATGTGAAAAATTGTACATATAGAAAAGGATTCGACTCTTTTGCTATAAATATCAGTCATACTCAATAAGTATATATAAGTCTCATGTTAACCATCAAGCAGTCAACATGGAAGCTATTTAGGAAAAAACGCATTCTTTAAAGGGTTGAAAAGGCGAAAAAAGCTGTAAGACGCAAGTACCAATTGCTACAGTTTGGAAAAGAGAATTTTAAGAAGCGCATTGGTGATACTCGCAAGCGTATTACTGGTCCACTCCGTAAGATAATCTACGAAACAAAAAAAAAAAAAGTGTACTGTACAGCCTTAAATCCGCAGCTAGAGATCAATTAAGGTCTATTAAAGAAGAAAAATGATATATAAATACTATGATGTCTCACTCAGCCAGCAGTAATAGTAATGATGATATTTCTTCTTCAGAATATACTATAAATGATTATGATACGGTTGTCGAAAAAAGTGATTATAATGATGTGGAGCTTGATGCAAATAATAGTTTATCTATTATTCCATATTTACAAATAGTAGATACGAAAGTGTCAGAGTTAGGCCACATTCATGGAATAAGAGAAGAAAATGGACGATATATGCTTGGAAATTCACCCATACATTTAAATAATGATGAAATCAAAATTAATCATCTAAAGTATCTAATAACCAATCACTTATTGTCCTCGAGCGCCATTCCAAAACAGCGCCGACAGTCGAAGGATTTGAGAACGATTGGTCCTGATTAGAAGAAGACAGTACTATTATGCAATGCTTCCGACTTTATTCACCAGATGGCCTGGCCTCAAAGTCGCTTCTCTGCAAGTGCAAGAAGACTAATTCATAGTACTGTCCTCTTCTAGCCATGACCGATCGTTTCCAAGTTGGTCGTGTAGGTGGCACTGTTTCACAATTGCGCTCGAGGCCAATTGGAACTGCTCTTAAAAAAGGATCCTCATAAAGTTTACTTAACACCAGACCATTTATGGGTCCATGCATTCAAATAAAATTGCTAGAATGAACACAGAAATAGATAACATTTATTGGAATGAGCCTAACGAGCTGGTCAATCGTCTACGATTACTAGTGACAGAAATTCATTCGATTATTGAGGAGCTCCGAGAAGCCAATATTATATATTGTGTTTGATAAATTGATTTGAATTTAGTATCAAAATAAGCATTGACGTATTCGAACGTGTGTCATCAGCTAATTCTGAGGGTGTTGGTCGAGGTTCTCCTGGAATTGCATACAAGCTTACAACAGATGGTCAATTTAATTTGCAAGATAACTGATTGTGCAACGTTGCAACAGACTTTCAGCCTAATGATGCTGTAAATCTTACTATTATACGTTAAGACAAAAAATGTATATCAGATACGTGTATTCATCAACAATTTCAGTTACATTTTCTCGGACCAATAGTAAAATTGCAGCGAGAAATAACTACAATTAGGAAGACTTTGGTTCAGATATCTAACTTTACTCCTGAAGACAATTTAAAAGATGAAGGAAGTAGTGGATGAGCTCCATATACCCGTAAGTCGCAGCTACCAACGTCCAAAGTCGTATATCTGCGGCTTGGATAAAACATGGTCAGCTGATCTAGTGAAGATGATATCTTATGCTTGTAAAAATAAGGAGTATAGATATCTCCTTACAGTTGTAGATGTATTTTCTGAGTATGCATGAGCTGTGCCCGTAAAGAGAAGAACTGGTGAAATGTGGCTGCAGCTATGAAGTCTGTATTAACAGAAAGAAGAGTTTAAATAAATTTGCAAACAGATCGTAGCAAAGAGATTTACAATACAAATTTTCAAAGTTTTATGCAAAAGTATAGTATCAAGCTGTACTCTACCTACCGCATGCTCAAGGCATTCATACGTGAGCGATTAAATCAAACTTTAAAGCATGCTATGTGGAAAAAGTTTAGTCTTCAAGGCAACTATAAGTGGACTCATATTTTACAAAAATGTCTTAAATCATATAATAATCGAAAACATAAGACCACTAGCAAGAAACCAAAAGATTTAATTGCAGATAATAAAGTCCAAAAAATACATAAACTTAAATGTGAAAGCATCAAATTGAAGCCCAAACTCAAAGTTTGTGATAAACTGCGTGTGAGCAATGCCAAACAAGAATTTGAGAAAGGCTATACGCCTAACTGGTCAACGGAGATTTTTACAGTCATACAAGTAGCAGCAGCAAATCCAACGACGTACCATCTTAAAGATTATACAGATCAGCCCATTTCTGGAGGTTTCTACGAGCAGGAACTGCAGATGATGAGGAATCAAGATGTTTACTTCGTGGAGAAGGTTCTTCGAAGGCGTGACAATCAAGTGTTCGTCAAGTACTTGGGCTTCGACAATAACCACAACAGTTGGAATAATAAAAATGATTTGTAAACAAATTTCATAATTATGTATGAGTATAAGTAAATTTATTGTAATTTTTTTTTTGGTGGTAAATTTTAAAATGTTATAAAGCAGTATTCAATAAATAGTCCAGATATAAAGATAGCTGTTTTTATTTTTCATTTACATTTATAAGACTAGATGTAAGAAAATTTGGAATTTTTTCCATCATACGCAACAAACAATTTAAAGTTATCTACTGCTTCCAATAATACGTTAAAGAACTGTTCTTTTCTACGACAGCTAAAGGTACTTTGTTTGGAAAAATATTCGAAATTTCTCCGATTTGGCGATGACTTTTGGTCTAATCCTACTGTTTGCCTTCTTCTGCTTAGTCACTATATATTAGTGATCCACTACGATCTCCTGTAGTCTTCTAGTCGGCAGAAAGCCATTGTTGGTGATTTTATTGAGTGCTGCGAGATCTATCTGTAACAAATAAAAATCCGAATGTGACTACCATACACATACATCTGTCACTGTGTGTGTACGTGGTTACAAAATATAATACAAATCTAACATATACCTATATCTTTCACACGAAGAAGAGGTAGGTGATGCAGACTCGCTTGGAGGCTTTAGTTAGTCAAGCTCAGTCCTATTTAAACCTCTGCTTGAAAACAGAATGAGCTCTTCTGGCTGCGTTACCTTCTGATATAGAGCTGTCACCTTTATTTGCGGCAGGTCCACTGCGGCAACCCCCACTCCGGCTTTCTGATTGCCTGTTCTCTGGTTGGCTGCTTTCACCTTGATTATGCTGTAAAGGCCCCATGGTATGGTGTCTGTGTTATCGGGTTGTAGGAAGCGCTTGTCATCATGTGCACTTAGCGTGATTTTCGTTTCTTTTTCAGTGAACAGCTAATGGTGATGTGATCTCATATGTCTCTGTTTTCGAATCATGCTGATTTTTTTATGTAAGCACTTAATGTAGTCTTCAAAAGTTATTGTAGACTTAGCTAAATTATTTTTGACACCATTGGCTTTTTTCAATACTTTCTCATCTTGTATCGTAACGCTATACATTTTACTTCGTAATCCTACGAATTCTAGCATGACTTTTCCAATGCATTTGTCCTTAATCAAGCCAATAATTTTTTTATTGATTTGCGGCATGTTGAATTCATTATCAAGAGTATAGTGCAATGTGTCAAATTCACCGATATTCTCATGCGTGACATTATAAATATTGGTGTTTGTTATCTCATACATAAGACTATCGGTATTAGTGTAAAAGAGTTTGCACTGGTCTCCTAATTCTTTCTTCATAAAGTCATAATGAAATCTGTATCGATGTGTCTTGGACAGGTCCAATACACTCAGTCCAACGTATGTTGATTTTTAAAGCAGATATCAGTGCGTAACAGTTGTATGGCTACGAGTTGCTCGTAAAATATGTTACAGCTATAGAAATTTGGTTGTGCTATATATTTTTCTGCTCCATATCGTCCCTCACACTTGTTGACAAGCTTTTCATCGACACGCTACTTTTTATTTTCCATCGTTTTATCATAGATGGCGTCATTAAATAACTTATACAGCATTTTCTCAAACTATTTCTTTGCATTTTGATGGTTTGCACTATTTAAATCTGTGTATGCTTTTAGCCAAGTTTTCTAATTGAATTGTAAGACTCTTTGAATTTTAGGTAATTTAAGACCCGACTTAGAACTTGTTTTAGGGAACGATAATGAATTATGTAGAAGACGCTATGTGTTTAGCACAGAAAGGCTGGTCGTTGTGAGCATCATGGAGTGCTTCAGGATACTTAAGATCAACTTTTAGTATGTAGCCTATCTCGGAATCATCTGCAATATTTAGGAATCTTACAGGACTTACGGTCTGCGTAAATTTGAAACTACTGTAAGGTAATGGTTAGTTCATAGCCCAGCCATACAAATTGTTGACATCATAGTACAAGAGGAACTTCTCATCTTCATCAGGTTGATAGCCTTCTCTTATATACTGATTACTAGCTTCTGCGTACTAATTGGAGCATTGGCTGATTCCACCTCGTATACCTCGTTGTATTAACATCACCATATCAATGACTGTCGAAAATTCCAATTCAATCTGAAAAATATCAAATTATTAAGATCCATACATAAGTAACCCATTTGATTTAATATTTACCTTTTTATAATTCAATATGGAATCCCATGTCAAGCCAGGTGTCGTGAGATAGTGGGGTGGGTCCGACTCGTATGCTGCGAGACAGTTATATCTAAATCTCTCAAATACATCGGCTAGTAGAAGAACCTCTGTCTTCAGGTATAAGTCAGAATATTGCCTAAGTGTTTCGATGTTGAATGTTTTCTAAATGTTTTTGGCTTGCTCATATTCATCATCAGATACATAAGACTTACATAGGCTGCTGTAGAAATCATCTTAAAAAGGAAGACTTTCCTCTTCGAGCTTCTAAAAAAATAAGGTACAGTCGTCTCAAAAGATTCCTTTTTTTTTAACAAATTAATCTTGTCATGTGTGTGTTTATCATCCTCGGTTAATATTTTCTCTATTATGTTGAACTATTCCAGGTATAATGATGATTTATCTATAGATGAGGCCATAGATTTAAAGGAGTCGATAAAGCGAAGGTTTATGTCAGTTAAATCAATGAATTTCGGGAAAGATATGTGTTTTTCTTCCGTTTGCGATAAAATTATATTGAAAATAGTTTGATTACATGAGAAAATAATGATTAATACTCACTTCTCCGTAAGATGGCTGCAGTCTCGAACCTTCTTGTCTATCATGTCAAAAGCCTTATTGCAAATCTGCCTCAGAGTGGCTTTGTCAAACTTGACTCTTTCTCCGAGGGTTGAGCTCAACATTGGCCTCGGATTTTTATATAATTCTTGCCATTCTAAGGCGAGTAAGTAAGGGTTATTTACAAACCACTTAGCTAGTGTTTCATAATCGCCTTCACTTTGCCTCTAGCTTTTGTATTGCGATTTCCCATCATCATACCTGCATTTTATGAAAAATTCAATGCTAAATGCTTTATGCTGTTGATACGTACGATCACTCTGTGCAGGTTCCAACAAGCATTCAAAATCTGAGTAAACTATGAAAGGAACTCAATTTTTGAGAGTAAAATTCTTGAACTTGCGTGTATTATTTACGTTGTTCTTCCGTGGAAGCGATATATTACAGTGATTAACATTCTTGCAATCAGATTCATGTACTGCTAATTTCTCAGCAGTCCAAGAGAAGTGTAAACATCGATCACATATAAATGATTTATTACCGTGAGAAGCTGTCTGCCTGTTTATGTGGCGGGATAGAGTTATTATTTAAACGTAGTGTTAAATATACTCAATATTTTCATCTTTTCTTCTTGATCTTTATCTATATATAAACTTCCGATGAGAAGTAAATTCACATGCTTATCCTTTTTTTATGCAGTTACATGTCCAGGAATTTCGTCATATGAATCAACTTTCTGCTTCTTTAAAAAGTATAAATTATTTAAAACATCATTTTGCTTTTCAAATTTTCCAATTTGTCTTGGATTAACAGGACATTCAATGTTTTTAAAATTCAATTCATTTTCATACTGTACATATTTTGAAGTCAGCGTTTGAGACGACGTGCTCATGCTTGCCTCAGAATAGCGTAGAAAGCGGAGGCGCATCATATTTCTAGAGAGTGCGTCTCGAGGGCATTGTATTATGATCGACAGAGATCATAGGCCGATTATGTAGCTGAGCAACTTACCTTCAGATCGCTTGATCGGCGATTCGGAGGGAGCTAGCTCCGGACTTGTGACGTCAGAGCTCATGCTATAGTACGGGGTATTCCCCTTACTACTACAGGCCGAGCTATAGCGGGTGGTCTCGTACAAGCATAGCTTATCTGCCTCATACATACAACTCTTCTGCTTTCTTTTGGAAGCGTTGGTGGCAGATAGAGAGTTTTCAGTATCAATTCTGTAGTCGTCAAGTTGCATGTCTTTTGCAATATTATAAATAATTTCATGCATCAAAAATTTATTCATTTTAGCATGCAAAGAAATGTATACAAATAGTTTGTTACTAGTAATATTACTTTCATTTTTTTCAACTGGGCACTACCCTCCTGACGATTCTGGTGTTGTCTTGATCAGTTCGTCGTCAATGACAGGCGAAAATTCAGCATGCTGTCTAAAATTGTTAACATCGTTATGCATCTAAATTTTTTTTGCAACTCTAATGAAAAAATTATTTGTATCATGCAATCAAAAGTTTTATAAAATTAGATATATTAGTTACTTATTTTATCATAGTCACCACACGTATTTTTTAGGACGTCTTTCTCCTTTGCCTCTTCCGGTAGGCTAGCGCAACCGTCTGTACAGCGATGATGCCGCGTTTAATATGTAGCGGGTAGAGAACTACCACGTAAGAATAATTATGAAGTTGCACTTCAAACAATGTATCTAGTACACGGATATGAGCGTTGGCCAAGTATCCTGGTGATACATCACTGATCCCCTCATCCTTCTACACTATCCTTGCGTCCTCCGACACAAGCTTAGCATACGATACACATGACCGGACCACCTTATACAAATTCCGTATCATCGATGCTTCTATTTTTCAGATTGAAAACAAGTCGACATAGGAATCAATTTATTAAAACTTTTTAAAGTGCGATGAGATAGCACGAAAAAGAAGTTGGAAATCAACAGCTTATTCGGCAAAGGATAAGAAGGTGATTTTCTTCCAAGTATATTTTTTCCCCAGCTATTCTCGTTCTCCCTTTTTACGGACAAAATTTTGCTACTGCAGATAGTTAGACAAGGCATGCATAAATTTAGCATCGCAGTATACCATATTACCATTGCATTCAAGGTTAATTCGCATACTCCAACAGCAGTTTGTGAAATGCATGGAAAATTCGCACATCTGGTCACAGAGACTGAGTCATATGTACCTAACCAGAAGGTATGCATGCCTACGTTTGCAGTGCACCACAGTTTTACTACATCTAAGGGAGATTTGCATACACCGACTGCAGATGTAGAGAAATAGGATGAAAAATTCGCACTTTCTTTCACAGTTACTGTGTCATACGTGCCCGACTAGAAGGATGTGTATGTTTAATCTTGTTCGTCAAATATTTTGCAGCGTTTTTTAAAGTGAATGGGTATAAGAGTGTTTAAAAAAGGTGAATTTTTAATCGTACGTTATCTTAGGACATCCTTTTCTATCATATACAAGCACAAATTTAAGGAAGGGGTAGACGTGTGTATGTATTATGTTTTTTCCAATCATCAGTATCATCTCCCTCTACACAAAACTAGTTATTTAGACTGCAACTGTTGCTTGCATCTTAGGAACAAAAATTTTGACTGTAAAATACAATTCTGTGAGTTTTTGCTGTTGATGCTGGTTACGATTACGAGATTTTCCCGTCAGTGTTTTTCAAATTTGCACCACACCAAACTACGAATAAATGGCTCTATGTGAGACGAGACGAAGAAAACGGTCATCAACGAGCGATACTTATGAAGCAGAATTTGCTTTCATCAATAAGTCTGCTGCGAAAAAAATCGTCGTAGGACTTTATTATGATGTCGCTTACAAAGGATTCGAACCTTCGGTACACATTTCCAAAAGTCAGTTTGTAGAAGGAGTAACTCTAAATTCGCATGTACAGAGCTAACTGAAAAATAATTTTGCTAAGATAAATGATTACATTAATAATATAGGTAAGAATGCAACAGATCGGCTGGAGGTAGGTGATATCAGCTTAATATTCAAAACATCCTATGGTACCAAATCTGATGAATTTGACAAATTATCACTTTCTACCGAGCCAAATAATTGTAAGACAAAAAAAAAACGTAGTATGAAACTACTGTCATGCGCAAGCACACCCTCTTAGGGCTCACCCAAGCCATCAAATGTGTGGACGAAAGATTTCGCCGTATTGAGCACGCAACAAAGTTAGCCGATAAATGGAAGGTTTGCATTGTGAACGAGATGCTTAGCTTGTTTTTAAATTCTTCGCTTTTGAATCAAATCGACGCCTTAAGTTTGGAAAAGTTAATCAAACAAAATGTTTCATCTGTGAGTGAAAATGTAAAAGGGCCACTTAATTCTTTGATCGACAATTATTATTTAAGGCAGTATTTCAACTTTGTATTCTTAGAACTAGTTACGTATTGTCTAGAACTGTTTGTCAACGATATACAATAAGATTAACGAGTGAACAATGTAGGATATAAATTGTATACATTTTATGATTTTACATAAATTAATTGAATGATTTTTCCTATTTTATAATTTTAAAAAACTTTTTAATGAACGCTCTGTTTTCCTTCGCAAATTTCAAAAACTCCCACATTTCCGGCTGCTACTTGGGCCCCGCCGCTGACGTAACAGCCGTCTGGAGGCTTCAGAACCTCCGGAGGCCACGCCCCTCTGGCACCAGCCGTACGGCATGTATGTACATATATATATATTATATATGGGACCTGTCCGTATCTCATCACCCCTGACTAGTAGCATTCAATCAATGTCAGAGAAGTGCAACTGTTAACATCGACTCGGTACTGATTCAACAAGTTACTGGGTGATCAACGCTAAGTGATCAACGCTTAATCAACACGAATTCAACGTTGTAATTTTGGCCGTATTTCAGTGTTACTTCTTGTGCTTAATCAACGTTGATTTATCCTTGATTTAGTGTTGATTTAGCGTTAATGCACTGTCAATTTATCATTAAAAATCAACGTTTATTCGAAATTTACTCAGCGTTAAATTTTTTAATAGGGCAAAGTATTAGTAATTAAAAATGAAGCTGGATGTCCACGTGAATTGACAGGTGATTATGCAGGTAAAACGTGGATTTTCAGCTATGTTTGTATCCAATTACACGTGTATTTCCAGTCCACAAAAGTATATTACTACGTCAATTTTAATTTCATAGCTTTGAAGTGTGTTAAAGCAGTTTCTTGAAATATTGCATATTTATCTCAAGTTTTACCTGAGTAGTAGAGGGGAATTTAAACCAGACACTGTGACGTCACGGGCGGCGCCGGAGGCCGATCCCGGCGGGAGATAAGATCTGGCGTGTGGGGAAGTTG
>JAPYYV010001230.1:0-25384 GCA_030522625.1 Copidosoma aretas
TGAATAATTTGAATAATTATTTTAAGTCTAAAATCGTTGAATTATGGGGGCAAACTGCAGTTTTTTAACATTCTAGGTTAAATCATAAATAAATAAAAGGAAAAATAAAAAAACAAGCCTAGATAAGTTGTTGGAAATCTTCTCCCGATTACGTAGAAAAAAAAAATTCAAAATCGGTGCAGAAATGTGGGCTGTAGCCGGTTTTGAACATAAAAAACCAATTCGGAACCACTGTGCGGTGGTGTGCTTGGAAACCATATTACAATTTCTATGATACTGTGGTTCTCCTCGAACCATTAATCCTGATCATTTCAAAACAACACAATAAAATTAAAATAATAAAGAAACCTATTTGTTTACAGAAAAATATGAAAATTATGTAGAAAATAATAAAAAAACAATTGTACGAGCATAAATGAGGTGCTTCAATTGAAAAAATAGAATCCGTAAAAAAAGAAAATTTACTCTAAAAATCTTACTATTAACACTTTGCTATCGCTTCTTCAGAGCTTTACATACATTCATCTTCTGCTACTTACCCTCCCCGTCCCCAAACTCCACCAACTCGTTGGTTGGTAACGGTGCTAGAGAATCACAGAGGCGCAGCAAGCGCTTGCTTGGGCCGGTGCACAGGTGATTATGCCGTAGCGACCCTCGATACAAATGTATTTTTTGTTAATACAAAAGTGAAATAAGAAAAAAAAATATATTTTCGTGTTGACTCGTTATTAATTTATAACTAAAAAAAAAAAAAAAAAAAAAAAAAAAAAATAAGGTGGGTCTTTATGGGTATTAAAAAAATAAATGGACGATGTATGCAAAATTTGTACTATAGTTTATTTAATATCTATCTATAATAATCCTTCAAAGGGTATAAACATCACTGACAAAAAGAATGAACCATGAAAAAAAAAACTATTGGGAGCGAAGGGGTTCTGCTGCGACATTCGCTGCAGGTACTCGCGTCACTCGTTCGTCCACTCCTCGTGGCATGGAAGACACTAGGCCACCGTTATATCACGAGTACCGCACTTGTGGCAGAATTTTCACCTTCGTGGCTGGTGGCAATTCCTGTAACGTTGTCCCAGCTCTCCGCATTTCCAGCATCCCTCACCCCAGGCTGGGCTTGAGGTTCTGGGTTCATCTTTACGAGTCGTTGGAGAGAGCTCGGGGTCGTTGGAACTCGGGAAGGGGATGCCAACCAACCAAGTTACCCGCAATGATATGAGTGCGGGGATGGTCGTGCCCACGGGATCAATCTTTTCCACAGGGACCGAAGGTATTCTGTCCTTCTCGTCTGATTATTCGATCGCTCGTGTCAGTGACCCCCTCTGTCGTTCTTCGAGATAGGCCGGGGTGGTTTTCGGGTACCCGAAGGTTGGCTTGGGTAGCGCGAGGTCTAAGTCTGCTGGCCCAGTCATCAGGGGTAGTTATTCCGAGCGTGGGTTGCATGCCCGTTCCCTGGCCTCCCTCCGTAGTCTTACCTCTTCCTGGATTCTGTCCAAATCCGGGATGGGTCTCATTTTTGTGGGTGAAATATACCTCTGACGACGTCTGAATAAGTGTGTGCCTTCGGGCTGCTTGTACAGAGCCCATACCCTTGGATCATCCCGTTGCAGGACCAACCATGTCCAAGTCCTGGGTATCCTTCCTGCGATTCTTCTGGTCAAGTGAACTTGAGTCTGCAGGGGAAATTTTTTCGTGAGCGGGGTTACATACATTTTTAAATCCGATGGATGCACTTTTAAAATTTTTCCGGTACTCAACTCTTTCACCTTCATTACCACTTCCGACAGCACTTTAGTTACCTTACAGGGGCCTATAAACCTAGAAGCTACCTTAGCACAAAAATTGTGGACTGATGACGAGTGGACATAATTTCTCCTCGTAACTTTATCCCCTAGCTAAATCGTATCAGGCCTCAGCCTTTTGTTGTAATACTTTTCCTGGCAATCCCTGACTTTATCTAAGGGCTTTTAAAGTATGTTTCTAATAAATGTCAGCCTGTTACTCTATTTTCCTAACTAATAGTGTCCCTGAATTCTAATTTAGTCTTCCTATCGTTCTGCTCGTCAGAACATTTTGCTGGTAACGGATTTCTTCCAAAGTTCAAAAATCCTGAGGTGCATTTTGTGGATGAGTTCTCTATGGTGTTCATTGCAGACGCAAACTCTTATTAGTGTACATCTCACAGCTGATGGTTGGAGTCTACGAACGAATTAATCATCAGATTGAGTGTTCTTATTACTCGCTTGGCAGGGTTTGCTTGTGAATGGTACGGTGGTATAGTTGTGTGTTCCAGGTTACAACTTCCACACATGTCTTGAATTTTCCGATTTACAAACTCAGTACCATTATAGGTCAGAACATACATTGGCCTACCCCACCGATGAATGATTCATTCTTCGAACGCTTTTCTCACGTTCTCACCGTCCGCCTTACACAATGGGCGCGACTCTACATACCTGGTAAATAAAGCCTTGAAATACAATGACATGCTTACTACTAGTCTTGGATGGCAGTTTAGGTTCTACTATATCAGCGGCCACGACTGTCCAGGGTTCTTCGATATTGCGCTCGCCCATCATACCGGTGAGCGCTTGTTGCAATACTTTGTGCTTTTGATACTCTGGGCATGATTTGACGTATGATGCGACATCGTTGTAATAACCTGACCAGTAGTAATGCCAAACGTGAATATGTCTTGTCTATACCTAGGTGTGCTGACTGTGGCTCGTCGTGTGCCCCCTATAATGCTCGTTGCCTAAATTTGATGCATAGGATGGTTTTCCAAGCATCCAAGTCCGGAATTATTAGGTGCGTTAGTTGGTTTGGTTTATGGTATAGTAATTTACCTTGGGACACTCTCTAATTTGTAAATTTATGCGGTATTCGTCTCACTGCTTTCATCCGTCTTTTGTATCAGGCATCAATAGTAGGGATTATACTATAAGTACTGTCGATGTTCGCTAATTAGTCCTCATGGGCACGTGACTAGGCATCCAGAACTTGATGTAGCTTTCCTTTTCGGTGCAGAAAAGTTATATTATATGCTTGCAAAGCTGTATTCTTACGAGCCCATCGCCCTACCGGATCTTTTAATATGTGAAACCACAAAGGACTCCTGTGGTCATTACTAACAATACAACTTTCTCCTTGGACGTATACTCTTAGTCTGTCGACCGATCATAGTACTGCCAGGCACTCCTTTTCTGTGACTGGGTAATTTCGCTCAGCTTTACTAGGAGTTCTACATATATAATAAATAGGGTGTTTTTCATCGTCAAACTTATGAGTGAGCACCCCTGCCATTACATAGTCGCTGATGTCAGTTTGTAACACCAATGGCTTCAAAAAGTCGGGCCTGGCTAGTACTGACAATTCTGTTAAAGCCAGTTTTAATTTTTTTAAGGCCTCTTTCTGTTCTGACGTCCATTCCTACTCGATATTTTTCGACATCAATTTCGTTAGTGGAGTCTTAAGTCCAGCCAGTCCTTGTATAAAACGGGAGGTAAGAGCCAATCATACCGACAAATCGTTTGACCTGTTTTACATGCGTTGGGGCTGGATATTCTACAATGGCTGATTTTTATCTAGGTCTACACGTAAGCCGTACTTATCAATTTTATACCCGAGATACTTCACTTCCGCGCATCCAAACTCCGATTTCTCCCGACTTATCATTAGATTAGCGTCGCTAAGAGCCGCTAAAACAGTCATTATCCATTTTTTTATGATCGGCAAATGTTTTCGTTACTACAATTACGTCATCCATATAGGTATAGACATGAGGTACCCATTTCAGTTTAATTATTTTGTCCATGATAGCCTGAAACGTAGCAGGAGCGTTAGTAAGACCATAGGGCATCCGTACATATTGGTAAAGACCTCTGCCAGGTACAGCAAAGTCAGTTAGCTCTTCGCTGTCCTCATCCATCAATATTTATTGATAGGCTCCGCTATGCTTGATTTTATATATGAACTTAGCCTTGCAAAATCTAAAGTTGCCATTCACCTTCGGGGCTGATAGCGGACAGCTACACCACGCACTCTCCAAACCCTCGATGATATTCTCTTCCTGCAGTCTCTCGATCTCATGGTATGCTACTTGCAAAACTTAATGCGTGCTTTTGCGCGTTCTTTGTTTAATTGGCTCAAGGTTCTGTATATCCATACGGTTTTTTGCTACCGTTGTAACTTCTAACTTTTAGGGACGTCGTCTGATCAATTTATCCAATAGTTGGATTATTTGCATTTGCTCTGTAATAGATAAAGTCTGTAGGCCTTCAATCGCAGCTACGGCTGAATAAAATGTCAAATCCTGTTCTAGTGGATAGAATTTTGTCCACATCTTTCCGTTCTAACACCATGCGTCCTCGCCGTGGTCGATGTGAGTTTTAAATTCCCGTAAGAAGCCGACACCAAGTATGGGCTCGTATTTGAGACTATATACAAGTCTGAATTTAATCGAGCTCTGTTCAGTATCGATCTCTCTGTTCACCATTATCGTACCCTGTGCTAAAATATGAGTTCCATTAGTTACTGCGATCGTGGACCGGCATGGGTCACATTTTGACAATTTCTTCGAGAAGTCCCTCCCAAGGTAACAATGTACAGCCCAACTATTGACTAAAGCAAACACTTTAATACCATTGATATCTAAGTTAAGAAAATGCCAAGGATCGTCTGAAAAAGACATTACCTCTAACACCCGGTTAACACCCATTGTTCTCCACTGACCTTCTTGTCAACGAATGTTGGTTAACTCTTCCACTTCAGTTGACGACTGAGCGCTACCTTTGCGTAGCGGCCACCTCAATAGTCTGCTTCGGGATATGGGAAATGTTTTGCCTCCGCATATCCCTAGACCTGTTGGATGCATCCTCCGTAATCTATTGTTAACCTTACTTCCAAAATCAAGTATAAATCACAGTTGATTTGGAGAGCAATCATTAGAAACACATCCATTGATCGTCCTCATAATTCTCTGCACGCTAAATATACCAACATACAACCCATACTATTCTGTACTAGAATAAATGCTGTGAGTACATATCTGACGAGCTGCGTTAATATATTATTACCTTAATTATACACACTATTTACACGAGAGTTAGGCGTAGAAGCAGCTAATTGTGTGCAAGCCTTATTCTTGTTCCGAAAGGACGAGTTGACTCCTATTGCGTCCCTTCCATGTAGTTTTTCGGTCTTGCTGCTTCCCACGTTTGGCAACTCTGTCTTTTATCGCTTATTTTTCCGCATTTCCAGCAGCTAATGGCTTTCGGACATTCCTAACGCAAATTACCTGTTAGCTTGCAAATAAAGCATTTATTGGATTTTGCGCCCTTAGGCTCATTTTTACTGTCAATGCTTTTGTCGAGACCCCCCCGTTGCCACTTTTTGTCGTTTATTTTGCTGTAATTTTCCTGCTGAATTGGGGAAGCACTCAGTCCTGTCTAGTTATGGTTGATCTGTAGTGCCCTCGACGACTCGTTGATTTGCTTTGAAGGATCTATTGCCACGACTTTCTTTGTTCCTAGTCCTTGTCGACGAGGTTGGTAAGCCGATGATGGAAACAGTGATTCTACTGGGCCAGAAGGGGGTTTATAGTCCCTATCTTGGCTTTTTATTATTTTTACGTGTTAACCTAATATGATGAAATCCGTTAAATCTCTTATTCGCGCTTTACTAACACGTGATCGGTAGCTTGGTTGCAGATTTCGATATGCCCTGTTTATTTGGATCTCCAATGCTAATGGGGGATATATTTGACCCATTATTGTTCTAATTTTGATTTTAATTGTGAGCTTGCAGTGGGCCCGTGCTATTCTCTACATAAGTGCTGGCTTAAGAAAGATGCAAGTAAAGTAGAAAATACTTCTTTAATAGATATACAAAATCTTAAAGATTCAAAAAACTAGCTGGTACACAATTAATTGCAATCATGATATCTCTAAATGATTCGCTTACCGCCAAGGCAATAGATGATTCAGAATGTACCATATCCTTAATAAATTCAAAACTACCTAATTTAAATAACAAAGAACTTACTGATGAAAATAAGATTTTTTCAAAAACGATTAATAGTGTAAACAAAACAAATGGAGCGGTAAAAGTAAAATTACGAATTATGAAAATAGAAAAAGATATTTATGTATGTATTATAGATAACAGTATTTTTATTATTAATTTTCTTATTGGACTGGACTATATAAAACCATTTAAATTCACTTAGAATAATGAACTAGTAATCGAACAAAATTACTGAAACACCAACTGCTAAAAATTAAGTCTTAATGAAGGTATAGAAACAAATAATTTTGAAGCTTTAGCGAATAACTCAGATGACATAATAAAAAAAGAATTTGAACAATTAATTGATGAATACTCATCGACATTTGCAAAAAATAAATTTAATGTTAGGACAGTTGAAGAGTATGAAGCAAGAATTGATTTACAAATAGATAAATATTGTAGCAAAAGGCCTTACAGATGCACCATACGAGACGAAAAAGAATTTGAAAATCAAATTGCAAATTTGTTAAATAAAAAACTAATTGAAGTGCCATACAGTCCTTTCGCAGCCTTAGTTACACTAGCTTTTAAGAGAGATAAAGGAAAAAAAGTAGGTTATGTGTAAATGTTAGAGAGCTTATGGGGGTTCATCTGTTACTCGGTTAGTCAGCTGCATTGTATGTTATTCGACTAACTTGGTAGGCAGTGTATTTCACAACGTCGTGACATTGTCCAGAGAAGACGTCTGCTTGTTATATATAGGTACAGTTACGTGTTGAAATAAAGTATTCAGTCGCTGATTGCATCTCATTGTTTTCTCATCATTTTAACTCATAAAAATGCAATGTCTATCGAAAAAGGAGTAAGAAAAAAGTATTTTCAAAAGGTAAATTAGTAACAGAAAAGGTCTACAAGGATCGCATGCGTTTGAGGGAAGTTAGAGAAAATTTACGACAAGTATACGGCTATCGTTGTCAAGTTAACCTAACCGTACATAAAGAGAAAGCGGAGCAGAATGATACAATTCTGGATGGTCGTCGTATTGTCCATCTAAAAACTCTTGCCACTCAACTAATATGCCAAGGATGCGAGGCAATATTATTACTGCCTAATGCTGAAGAGGAACAGCGTAAAGGTTTGGCGTCTATATTCACAATAAAATGTCAGAAATGTTATTTAAATGCTAGAGTGTCAACAGATAAAATTCATTCAGCATCAAAAAAGAAACAGTCAGTATATTTGGACGTAAACGCGAGAGCATCGATTAGTAATAACAGGCATTCCTATGAGTCCGTAATATAATTATAAAACATGTTGATTCATCAATAACAAACTTCGTGAATTTCTTATCGTTCCAGGTTTACTCAACTCTGATTTAGGAAACGCTCATTTAAATAAAATTTTATCTTCTTTAAATGTTCCACCTATATACCCTATGGTGTATAAAGTGCACGGAAAAAAAGTTTGCTCAGCAATGGATGAAATGGCTGATGATAGCTGTCTCAAGGCTACGATGTTGAAGAAATTTTTTCTATTAACGAAGCTGAAAAGTTGAAGTTATTGTTGTAAGTAATGGGTTCTTCGAGATGTTATGCAGCAAAAAAGCAACGTCTAATTTTTTTATTTAAAGCTTTTAACTGTGTAATTTAAGATTGTTTATAGGTAGCTGATATGACTAGTTATGCAAGATAACAATTTTTGATTTTCAACTTTTTACGTATACAGAGCAATTTTTATTTAACCATTTTATATACTTATTTTTATGTATACATTTCTACTTTTATTTTACACATTTTTCATATACTTATTTTCATATATTTATCTACATATTTACATCCAATTCATTTTTTGACATATTGTTAAAAATTGAATAAATTGGAAGATAAAAACACTAAACAAATAGTCATAGTTTAAAATACCAAATTATACTTGTACTTCCATTTGAATCATAGAAATGGTCATTATTTTCAATAAAGTTTATGAAAAGTAGTTTGCTAGCATATACTTTTTCTTATACTTGTAGTCCTTAAAACCTGAGAGTGGGATTTTTATTTTCAGATATGAAAAATGTAGCTGATAACATTGCAGAAGGGAGCACTGTACGCGTTCCTGCATCTTTTGACATGGGATGGACAACGAGAGGAAATGGACGTAGCTATGATAGTCTGACAGGCTGTGCAGCATTAATTGGTTACTTTATATGGTAAAAAAGTTCTAGCCTACGTTACAAGAAATCTATACTGCTGACTATATGATAGTGGTCATAATACAAGAGATCATGACTTTTAAAAAAATTTTGAAGGGACTGCTAAAGGTATGGAGCCCGATGCTGCTGCGGAGTTAGCAGCCAACAACTTAATTTTAAAAACGTGCAATGTTGAGCTTGGTATGGTTATTAGTGATAATGTTAGCTGCTCCATTTCAGCGATGCGAGTAGCCTCTAATCATGAAATAATCAAACACGCGGATAAGAATCACACAACAAAAGGCGTAATGAATGAATTATATAAATCAAAGAAAAATTTTATATTATTAACTTCAGACTCCATTAGATATTTACAGAGATGTTTTAGTTATAGTATCTCGCAAAACCTTGAAGACAAGGAAGAAATGAAAAAATCAATCGTAAGTTTTCCTTTTCATCGCTTTAATAACCACGATAACTGTGGTAAATTATGGGTATTTAAATGATTACGCTAGTAACAGACATTTAGCCATCGATGATGGGTTCAATGACCAAAGGCCTGTTAAGGCTTTACAAAACTCATTTAAAGTGTTGGCTAGTAAATATGGAAGGTTTGTGGCAGGGGCCTCGAGTAATACAAATGAAAGTTTAACCACAAATAGGTACGCGACATCAAAGGATAAGTCAGATATCTAACGGTATATCAAGTCTATGACGCAAGAGTTCAAAAGAAAACGATTATTTAAAAAAAAAAAAAAAAATCTTTTGAGAAAAAAAAGGAAAATGTTGAAGGTACTGATTATAGTATTGGGTTACAGATCAAATATGAGCCTTTTAACTATTGATACCCCAAACATTATTCAAAATATCAATTTGGCTTTAGTTACAACCGTATACTTTGATCTTAAGACTGGTGGTTATGCAAAAACTACAGATATTTTGCAAACAGCTGCAAAGTGCGGTAGCTCCAGTTTTTCGTAGTACGTTACTCCGACCTGAAAAACAGATGAACGAGCAAGCAAGGTGATCGGTTTCCGATTTGTTAAGGGCCAACCTACGTGTCACGGCAAAGTTGTTAGTTCCATCCCTCTCAACGATGCTATGTATGCATTTTGCACGTTTTTGTGTACTTTGAACACAAAATGTATATTGGTTGCTCATAATTGCCAATTTGATGCTCCTAGATTTATTTGCAGCATGTCGAAGAACTTATTTGTTAGATCATTTTTGTGATATTGTTGAAGGATTCTGCGAGACTTTAACAATAATAAAAAAAAGTGTGCGATTACAACTTGTAAATTACAAGTTAGAGACACTGGTCACTCACTTTCAAATAGATAACACGGACCCGCACAATGCGATAACTGAAGTTGTCATACTAGAACAAGTTATTAAAACACCTGACATAAATAATTCTTCTATCTTAAATTACACGGTAAAGTGGAAGCAAGAAGTACAGAAGAAAAAATACAATGACGAGCTGCCTGATGCATTAAGAAAACTATATGGGTTAAGTACTTGTACTCCAATCGCTACAAGAAAAAAAATTAATGCTGCAAAAATATCTTATGAAAAGATACTTAAAGTCTATTAAAAACACAAATCGGTTGGACTGCGTAATCTCTTTATTGAAGACGACAGCCGTAACGTTATTGTAACTAAGAGTGAAAAAGTAATTGAATAAATAGGAAAATATTTAGAAAATGTTGATAAATAATTATTACATGTTCGGTTCTTTACACATTCACCGCATTTTTTTAAATTACAAATTAAAATTTTTTAACAAGTAAACAAATACATTCCTCTATATTGTTTAAGTCATTTACCTATTTTGCACGTATTCTTTAAATGTTGTTTGTAATTTTTTAATACTACAATTAGGCAATCGCATGTGACATACATATTAACGGTATATAAAAGTATGATACACACATTTATTTGAATTACACGCACTTTAAGTGGTTGCGATGTTGCCACGTGTTTACTACTTAAAGTTAGCCTACACGATCTGACTGCTGTTTGACACAGTTATTTACTTTTTTTTTTATTATTATCATAGTGAATCTATATGAATCTTTTACTGACATTGACAGTAGTTTTCGCGTTTTCTACAGTCTACATTACATTCAAAACTGGCTGTTAATAGCGGAGATATTCCATGGTTAACATGGTGTTCCCATAAGATCCTATGTAAAATAGCAAATTTTGTTTTATTTATTTTTCTAATAATAGGTGGTAAATCACTTACAAACTTGGCACAGATGGTAATCGCATATTTCTCCACGTATACGTATTTTTCCAAAAATTTATACCTGTTATTTCATTGACCAGATTAACCTCCTTAATAAAATTATTGTGCCAGAGGTTAAAACACGAAACTGTAAATATTTTACTAAATTAGATATTAAATCGGCGTTTTTGTCTATTCCGTTGCGGATTGAAGATAGAAAAAAAAACAGCTTTTGTGACTCAAGAAGGTCATTTCCAATGGACCTGTTTATCATTTGGCCTCACTACTTTTCCTGCAATATTCCAAAGAATGTTAAAAAATATTAATTTTTCTACGAATTACATTGATAATATTCCTGTTTTTTCTAAAACATTCGAAGAGCAAATAATGCATTTGGAAAAATTATTAGAAGCGATAAAAATAGAAGTATTTAGATTAAAATTTATAAAGTGTAAATTTGCTACGAATTTCGGTTGTGTATTAAGGACACGTTATTACATATAATTTAATCACGCCAACGAAAGATACCTTAATAGCCATTAAAAATTTTCCCAGACCCCAAAATCAAAAAAACACCAGACAATTTTTGGGTAAAATAAATTTTTATAACTAGTTCATACTCAAAAGAGCCGTCATACTGAAACAATTACATAATTTATAACGAAAAAAAAAAAATTTGAATGGGCTGAAGAATGACAAAAAACATTCGAATATTTAAAAAAAATTTAGTGTCACGAGCCAGTGTTGATAAAATATGATCCTAAGCTGCCGATACATATTATATATACTGATAGAAGTTTACTAGGATTCTGTACTTAAACAACCAGAATGGCATGAGAATAGTCAAGAAAAACCAGTTGCAAATTTTTCTTGAAAACTTAATGAGTCACAAAAGAAAAAAAATGCTCTTTACTTGGAAACTTTGGCAATCAAAGAAGCAGTTCTTTATTGGCAGCACTGGCTAATAAGAAGATCATTTGAAGTATTTACAGATCATAAGCCACTAGAAAATCTCAAAAAGAAGTCAAGGCCAGATGAGGAATTGGGTGATCTATTTTTTTATCTATCACAGTTTGATGTGGAAATAAAATACAATTCAGGAAGATTTAATCTATAAGCAGATTGTTTTAGTAGGAATGCTGTACTAGTATCAGAAAATAATGAAGAGGATATATTAAGGATAGTTAATTTTATAAGTCTTCAAGAAATTATCACAGATCAAATAAATAATGATAATATACACAGTGAAACTTAAAATTGAATTAAAAAAAAAGACGTTTTCTTTAAAAAAGTAAAAAAATGAAATATCTAATTTTAACAGAAAATTTCAGTAAAACTTTGAAAAACAATATACACATCAATTTGAGTCACATTGGTATAAATCAGATAATGTTGATATCACTATACTGCACGGCTAAAAATCTGTGGAATAATATTAAAACATATGTAAACATTGTAAAACATGCATAAAAATAAAACAAGAATTAAAAACAATTACGGTTTACTATCACAATTAGGTCCAGTACGAAAGCCATTCGAAATAGTATTAATGGATACAATAAGAGGATTTGGTAAAACAAGGTCAACAAAAAAATATTTACATTTACTGGTGGATCATTTCTCGAGATACGCGTTTATATTGACATCAAAAACAGCAACGAGCACCGAATTCATAAAACTAACAAATAAGGTACTAGATCAAGGCTCAATAGGAAAAGTTTTAACTGATCAGTATCCAGGTATAAATTCTAAAGATTATAAAACTTATCTCAATGAATAAATATTCCTTTGATATTTACTGCTGGCAATGCTCCTTCTTCAAAGTTTCATTGAAAGATTAAATCAAACGTTACCAAACAAAATAAGATGCAAACTAAATGAACAAGAAAAAAAAGTTGCATGACCTACGATTGCTAATAATTGTGTAGAAAAGTATAATAAAACAAACACACAGTAACTTAATTTAGTTCAGAATGCTTGTTAAAAGGAATAGACAATTCAGTAGTTTCTGCAGAACTAAAATTAGAATCGACACACTATAACATAGAAGAAAATACAAAAACGGCTTTGGAAAACAGTATGAATTATTATAATGACAATAAAAGACTATTCGATGAAATTCGCAGAAATTATAATATTGAAGAAGGTAACTTAGTGTACGTTGAAAACGGGAATCGCGTTAACAGACAAAAATTGGATGAATTAGGAATAGGTCCATACATTATAAGAAAAAAATATCAAATTTAATTTATAAGATTGATACAGGTTATAAAAAAAAGGTATTTAAGTTATTTCATGTCCCGAAGCTAATACCGAAATTAGAATACCCGATTGGAAATATTGATGATAGCTGAAAGAAATTATTTTTCCGAGGAGGGGGGATGTAAGGAAATTTATTTGCGTATTCGTGGTTTGGATTTTCTGCGCCTTTACTCAAATCGATATAATAGTAGTCTAGTTATGCGAAGCAGAGAGAAAGATGAAAGAAATGAAAAAGTGCTACGTCACTGTGAGCTCGAGAAACATAAAATTTTGGTATTATAAACATGAACTTCTGTATAAAACAATCAAACAAATGGGGTAAAAAATAGACTTTGAATGCAGCTTATTTGTTTTTGCAGATTTGTACAGTTTTATAGAGTTTTAATATTATAAAATGTAAATAAACCTCTAACTTAGTTTTGGCAGAGAAACGATTCTTGCTTATCAATCCCGAACCCTTAATGTTGATATTATAAGGAAATCACATTATATGTACATGGTAACTTTTTCAGCCAACACGACGAACTATTTTCCAAAAATGTATCATATCTTCATAATGTTTAAAAATAAATGTACACTATTGTCAATATCAAGTGGTGCCAGGCACAAACAATATACTATGTTTTAGCTGTATTTTTATGAAGCCTCAAAATGGTTGCTGTGGTGCGGTATCGAGCAGTCCTTTTCTCTGTCTACTAAATCCCGATACTTGAAGAGACAAGTTTGAGCGCCATTTATGATACGATAGCCGGGGATTACAACTAACGTGTAGCTGATAGGGGGGAAACACAAGGGCAACAGCGACGCGATAGTGTATGAAAAGGGCCTGGCAGCAGCAAAATGTATTGATGTTCAATATTAAGTGCCCATGGTGCAATTTGAATTGTGCTAGCTACTGCCAGCGTACTTAATCACACCGCATCGCGGAAAAAGCTAGACATGCACAGATCAAGTTAACTTTATATCTATTTAATTTCAAAGCCGCATAATATAATGACAACGTTCAGGAGTCAGGCACACCACACAGGTAACGGATTCCTAGGACAGGGCTGGCTCAAAATCGATTAAACTACGATGCACCAAGAAAAACATGCTGGCTAGGCTTGCATCGGCTCAAGAACAAATACACTTAAGATTTGGGAAACGGACTACTCGATTAATCACCGCACACACACGTAAATTCCGAACACTTGGACGGGCTTCTACCGCACCTCCTGTAGAGCACCAGCCTCGTTGCGTATCCTCAACCGTGCACGGTCGCCAAACACCTAGAGTCAGGCCGGGAACGGAGAGAGCGGCCGCAGTACAACAACTTTCAAGAGTAGTGAGTTTTGGCACGCAAAGCAGGCGTAGCGACAGCAACGAGGGATCTGCCGGCACGTGCGGCGCGGAGCGGGCATAAGCCCAACGCCACGCTAGACGGCCTTTCCATCTCTCTCCCTCTTCGGCCCAGCAGACGTCACGGTGTCACGACAAACCGCGGACTATCTTGTGTATGTACCTGTATATACCGGTGCTTACTTACCAGGCCCGCTTAAGCTCCCGTCCGACTCGGTACGTTTGTGTGTGCGTGCTTGAATGGGGGCGAGAGGAAAGGACATATACGTGGCAAAGTTCGTTGAGCCGAGGCGAACCGCCACCGAGAACACCTCTTAGCTATGAAATTTCTATTTAGGTATGTACAGCGAAACGTGTAAGGAGGATAGCTAGCTTTCAGACCAGCCCGCGCTGTCTGCTACTTGGGAGGATCGTGACACGTCAAATGGCCGTGTCACAAGCTATTTAAAGAAATGGTGCTTAGCTATTTCGTTTGGGCTACCATATCTTACTCTTCATCGAGTCATCGTACTTCATGCTATCTATTAGTCATATTTATTTATCTAACACCCATATTAAGGGGCTTCTAAAATAAAAAACAACTTCCTATTTTGTTTTGGCCAGTACATTTGATTTTTAATAACTTTACAGTACCTGTTATATTCTGGTAGTCATGCCCTATTACATTATATCAATGTCTAACAGGTTCTAAGGTAAAATTTTATCTTCTATTATGTTTTGGCTACTATATTGGATTTTAAATAACATTAAAGTACCTGTTGTATTTTGGTAGTCATGCCCTTTCATTTTATAACCATGTCAAACGGGTTGTGAAGTAAAATTGGATTTGCTATTTTGGTTTCGCCGCTATACTAAATATTAAAGGATGTTACAGTGCTTGTTGTGTTCCACTGGTAATGCCCTTTTATTTGATACCCATGTTAGAGGAATTTTGCAGTAAAAGGTAATTCACTATCTTGTTTCAGACGCCATATTGGAATTTTTATCACACTAGATGATCTATATTGCACAGTTTTTTGAACTAAATGTAGGCACTACATTTAAGTTTGGTCAGATGTAAGAAAAAAATTTAAAAAGTTTTCTTACTTATTGAAAATACACGGATTACCACAACATCCTATATATATACTCAACGTATATGTATAAAGAACAAGTTCTAACACGTCTGAAAATAACGGATTTATGTAGGTTATGGTCTTAGGAACGAAATAGTCTAAAAATTTATTAAATTAAGGTAAAATTCGCTGTAAGCAAGAATTTTGAGAAACTTTTGAGCTTTTTAGCCCACTGTAGCGCGTCCCCGCTACCGCCTCACCAGTTCTCCCTCAAAATCTCGTAAAATTCTGCTCGTTTTTCCGTGATCCTGAAAAAACAAAACCCCCCGTCCAGCGCAACCCCGGACGCATCGGGAAAGGCGTTAGGGGTTTGATTAAAGATCGACAAATAAAATTGTTTTAGCTAAGCGACTATATTGCCGTCAAGGTAGAGACGATGTAGTATAAATCTCTTCTCCAACAACTTACATCGGTGATAATAAGTTATTTATCACCAGTAGAGTATCACACTACCAAAAAGGTACTACTAGGGCGAGTTTAGAGTTTTTTAACGGCACTCTTGGCAATGATTAGAGAAAAATTTGATAATCCCTGATTTGATAAACTCTCAACTAATCCAAATGTGTAGAAAAAATTTTTGTCTACCCTTTTTGTCGAATTTTGCAGCACTCTCCGTCATCTGGGATTATGAGATTATTTGATTGCCTAGTGCCAAATGTTGAAACAACCTAACGTCTGATGAACCTGTCAGGGCCAGATCGGATACGTAAATTAGGTTTTATAAACCTAAAAACTCAATCACAATGTACTTTAATGAAATAAGTCGATGGACTTCAATTTGATAGTTCAGGGGATGTCAATTTATTAATTAAAAGATTGGCTTTTGTGGTAATAGTATAATAAATATCAAAATTATTAACTAGCAAGAAAAAAAATTAAATCAAAGCAACTTACGCCGAATAATCCCAGAGGCCTTATAATGAGGTGACATTCATTAACCTAATATGTTAGTTTAGCTCTATATCTGTGTTAAATCTTTAAAAATAACTTCCTCGGTCGGGGGGTTAGCATGCAGAGCGCACAGGATGGCAGAGCCCCACTAGTATATCTAAATATAGTGACACGAATAAAACATTTTCTCAACCTACTCTTAAAAACTTTGAAATGTTTAATATTTCCACCAGCCCTCAAAACATAAAAATTTGCTACATTCAACCTAGCCCCCTTGCTCCTCCCTCAAAAACTTAGAAATTCTTTAATTTCAATCAGGCCTGCATTACAATCTTATAAATTCATCATTTATAATTATTTAGTTAAGCAATTTAAGAATTTTATTATAAATCACCTTTAAACAATTATTTTACATCGTGTGTTAATCAATTTGAACCGATATATAGTGTTAAAGTTCAAAGAATAAATATGTTTATGATTTTTTCACTCTACCTTGCGGCAATAATTCAGGAGCCCTATTTTACAAGGGTTTCCCCATTTTATCTGGCAGTATAAAAATTATTGTAGCTTAGAGAAGACTGAGGCATTGTATAACAAATTTACCTTAAAGGCTTTTTTTATAACACTTTGATGATACAAAGATAAACAGGCATACTTTATTTTTTAGTTCTGACTCAAATTAAACATTTTTTTCAAAGAATTTAATTAAAAAAATAAATATTTCACAATAGATTAATTAATAAATCTTGATCAATATAAAGTCCTTTTTAACAATATTGTCAATACTATTGTAATCATTTGACTATATTTGTATAAATGTAATATTTGGACTTTTGCATCTAGAAAATGCTAAATATAATCGTCCATGAGAAAGTAGCGGCTTATTGCAGTACTGACCTATTTTATCCAAACTCTGACCTTGAAATTTATTCATAATAATTTCAAATAATAATCCTGTTAGAGATCCATTTCTGTGTAAATCAAAATATAAAGAACTGTTTTTCTAAAAGATAATTTTATTCGAGGTATAAAATCTTCACCTCTAATTTTATTACCTGTAATAATTTTAACTTTAATAATGAATTTAAATAATTTTGTTTTTTTTTTATCGCGTAACATCACGGAGTCTATCATTAATATGTAAATTTCTTATCAACATAACGATTTCTCATATTTTTTAATTTAGGTTATGTGGGGAAAGACCTCCTCGATTGTTATTTAACAGTTCTATGGGAAAATTTGTACAGATATCATCATCAGATTTATCAACTTCTTTTTAGGTTGCTTTGTCAATACAGTTATACAATTTTATTTTTTTTTCCATCTCATTAAAAATTTAACTATTTAAAAAAATAGTGTATTTATCCTATGTAGTTAATATTCCACTAGTTATATTAAAATCTAAATGATTCGAAATATTTTAGAGCAAACGTCAGTTATTATCTAGTTTTATAGAAAATTAAATTTTTTGGTTATTTCATTTCCAATATTAAACATGTTCAAAAAATCATCAATATTTATGTTTAAATTGAAGATTATAAATAATCTCTAGAAATATGAGAATTTTATTGCTGCGTTGATTATTGTGCTTCTATTACTATTTTCGATGAATGGTAAATTTTGACGGAGATCTCAACCTAAAACAATTAATTTACTTACAAATGGTTTGTCATTGTTACATAAATTTCTTAAAGTTTTGTCAACGATTTATAATACTTTCTTTAGTAGCATGGACGCTTCGTCCTATATAATTATAGCAATTTTTCCTAATCTTTTTCCATCCATTTCAAATTTCAGAAATTTATCAATGTTTTATTAAATTTAACGGTAGTTTAAAAGGTTTATGACTTGTTGTACATTTTGGAAGCAGAATTGGTGCAATACTTGTACACACCATCGATATAATTTTCGTTTTTTGGAAATAAAATAATAAATTATGGTTTTGTAAAAAATACTTTTCTAGATCCTCCTGGACCATCAATAGAAAAAATCTTGTTATCTTTATTACATACACATTTGAAAATATAGTTCTGTTCGTTGCTAAATTATGAATACGAATTATCAAACATTTTTTTGCTGTATTCCATTTCTTTATAATTATTTTCCACGTCTACAATAATTTTTTTCTGGAATAAGAAGACTTAAGTTTTCACAAGACCTTTTTTCTGATTTAAAAATACTGTTTAGATGTAAAAGTGCTTGATTTTTTTTTTCATTTTCTACAAATTATTAAATAAATTTTTTTCATATTTTCTCCAAGTGAAAACCATGCAAAAAATTTTCTTAATTGATTCGGTACCATAATAACACCTGCTTCTACAAAACTATTTAAAATTTGTATGTCACGTTTGATAAGACCCATACTTATTGCTGTTTCTTTAAAATTGTCGTATTTTCTTGAATCTTTGAATGATGTACAACCTTTTTTTTTAAGTATTGATTCATTTTATTCTATCTATACATCAAATAATGTTTTCTGTAACATTGTCGTTTTTACTATTGTTTCTTTGTTTTCTTTAATCAATAATGTACTGAAATATTTAAGTACTAATATTTTTTAGCAAAATTATCTTTTTTTTTAAATTTAAACCATTTTGATAGTTGTGTTTTATAATTAACTACAGATTCAAAAATTTGTTTTCATTTAATACTATTTTTTGTCAATTTTCCGGATAAGTAGGCAGATTAACAGCCCAGTAGCTTCTACTGTAAACAGGATATTTTTGTCAGTGCCGTGCTACTTCAATTAAACCTAAATAACGTGCATCAATATACTGTTTAGTTTGATTGTAAACTTCAAGCTTAGGGTTTAATTCTTTTTGCAATTTACAAAATCATCGGTCATTTCCTTATATATATATGTATATATATATATATATCTTTTCATATTATATGGTTGTATGGTTTGAGTGCGAGCACTAGCTCCCCCCCGCTTCCCCCTAAAAAAGGTGAATTTTGTTTCCCGCTCCCAAAAATTTTTTTTATTAGTTTCAACGACAATTTTGACTTTACTATTAGTTTCTAGCCAAAAAAATGTTTTTCTGTTTCATCGTAAATTTCTTGGATATAAACTATTAAGTCCCACTTTTTATACATTTTAGGTCTTAGAAATTTATTTAAAGTATAAAATTAGAGTCTAATTTCAATGAGTTACTAAAAAAAGACACGTCAAAATAAAGATAGTCATTCTGTATGCATTTACTTATGTAAAATCATATGGCATTACATATAGTATCAAACATGGCAATACATAATTTGTTTTAGATTTGCACTACCATATGTAGTTCTGTATGGAAAAACATGTAGAGTTACAAGTTATAATGAAAAAAAAGTTTTTGTCACACATCTGGTTACTAATAAGTTGATAGTCAGTTTGTTTCAAATTGATCTGGTTTCTCTAAGATAGTTATCTTTACTAAAAAAATAACAACCATGCGTAATATCAGAGTAAGATAGAGTATACTATATGGGGCGTATGCACCGAGAGGAATACTTATGTGAAAATGTGTTTGTTTTAATTTTACATCGATAAGATATAAATCATTACCGGAGGTTGTTAAATGAGCTGCAAAAATAGTTTCGGGAATACAAAATGTATTACAAAGTATTAACTCGTAATGTGTATTTGTTTGCAGCACTACAAAAACGCTACTAAAATTTATCGGTAAATAAGAATATTTACTTTCAGTAGAAAGAGCAAAAAGGGCTTCTGATGCATATTATTCATTATAATTGTATTTAAATTTATAATAATGATCAAGACTTGTCTACATTTTTTAATTAATTCTTTAACTATGTTCAACAATTTGTCACCTTAATACTAATACATTAAAAAAAAAATATATTTGTCTAATGTTTAATGACTTACACATAATATCTTAAATAGATTATTTTGTTATTTGCAATTAAATTGACTCTAAGTATAATAAGAATTAAAAAACAAATAACTGTATTAATATAAAAGATTACTTTAAAATAACAATTTTCAAGTGCGTAAAAAATTTTTCAAGTTTTCAAAATATTCTAAACAGTAAAGAATTGCTTGAGCTGACACAAAATTATAGAATAACTAGATATTATAAAAGCTTTTCAAATAGCATGGTGGCAATTGTATGAAATGTGTATTGTGCGCAAAAAATGTAAATAGCATAAATGCAATAAATCGACGGAATTAATATACTTATATGAGTATATAGATAATCTTAGATTGATTGTAATATAGATGTTATACAATTTATTTGAAAGGCCAGTTTTTTTTAGGTTTGTTATAGATTTTATAGTTGTTCTATAAGTACTAATAATAAATTGTTATTTTTTAACGAAGAGTAAGTAAGTTAATTCAAAAAATCTTACTTAATTGTTCTTTATAAATGCACTTGGTAATATATGCTGAACTAAATTTTATTATGTGTTATCTGGAATCACAATAGATAACGTCTGCGTATATGTCTGAAGTTCTAGCCCAAGTAATAGTTGTTTTCAATGATCAATCATTTCCTAAATTATTGGTTTTTTAAGAAAAGATATTTCTAGAATACCATTATATAAATAAATAAAATTATTTACAGGAAAAAATTGAAATAAATTTTATTCATAATATATTTAACATCAAAGAATGAAGCTATTTTAAGCTTTTTTAATAAATAAAAGAATAATTTTTAATTGTATAAAAAATTGTATATATTCAGATGATAATCATTAATACAATTCATTTTATAAATATACAAAATTAGGATGTTGGCAAGCAGAGAGCGCAGGTGGGCAAATATACGTAGAAAAGAAATATTACGAAAAAGGGGAAGGGTTACGTCATATAATTACACAGGTATAAAAGGTATTAAGATTGGTAAAATAAACAACGGTAAATCATTGCAGATTGATAAACAGGATTCCACAATAATTCAACAATAAATATGGATTATAGTGAAAATTAAATAATAGTAAAAGTCAAATAATAATAATAGAAAACAAGAGAGAGTAAAACTAGAATTAAAAATTAACGTTAAAAGGATAAATGTAATGATAACAGATTAAAAAGTTTAACAAGCCTGAGAAAACTAAGCATAGTAGAAAAAAGCAAAATAAAAATAAGTTTTGGAAAGCTATAAAAATATTAAAACAAAAAAAAAGGGGCATAAAAAGAGAATTTTAAAAAATTTGTAAAGCAACAACAATGATACATATTGTACGGAAAACAAAAAAGGAGTATAGGACTCAGCACTCTGGAAGGGTTTTTACAAGAATATATTTATCATTGAATAAAAATTTCTTGGGATAAATCAAAAACAGACAAGACACAGGAGAAGACAGAATTATGGAAATCTGTTTCAAGAATCCGCAAAAGATTTGGACGATCCATTTGACTACATACTTCATAACTTATGGACTAACACACATAATATAGAATCGTGGGTTACAGCAAAAAATTTATTAAATTCACAAGGTAAGGAAGAATTAGAAGAAAATGAAAAATAAAGGCTTTTTAAATGTAACATACAAGATTAAAAAAATTATCAACGCTGAAAAAGTAGAAAAATTGAAGGAGCTCCTAAGAATAAAAAAAGAGTCTTAGGCTAGCATCAGAACAAAAAGAACAAACAATATACCATACTTTTGAACTAAATCATTTGATTGAAAATAAAATAGGGGAATTAAGCAATGAATTATATGCTGTTTTTGTAGACTTTAAAACATAATTTGATAGCAATAATAAAGAAATTTTGCAGGTCAAACTAAATTTAAGACAAATAAGTATAAAAATGACAGAACTGCTGAAAAAAATCTAAAAATATACGAAAAAACAGCTAATTCTGGTCAGGAGCTAACAAATTCATTCAAAACTATGTTAAATGTAAGGCATGGGTGCCCTTAAAGCCTGGAACTATTAGGTTAATTTATATAGAAAATAGACGATAAGTGGATCTATAATGATACAAAAGGTGTAACAGTAGGCAAACTCAAAATTAACTGTATTAAATTATCTTATGACGTTGTTTAAGGCAATCAGAATAATAAAGACGGAAAAAATTGGATGCATTGGAAGTTTAAAATCAGGATACAGACCGAGAAGTGTGGGTCTCAACTACAAGTTTTCGGTCACGGAGAAAGTACTGAGGTAGGTAGCATAGGACAGTGAAAGCAGTTTTAAGCTTAAGCATGAAAAATGAAGTAGAAATTTTAAATCAAAGATATTTTTTCATGGATTAAATGATAAAATTATGTTGCACATACGTAGCGATGACTTAAGTAAAAAAGAGAAAAAATGTTGAAACAATAGAAAGTAGATTTTAAAAATAAAGTTGGGTTTAAATGCAGAGGCACAAAGAGATAAAAGAGAATTAAAGGCGGGCAGGGTATGTATATGAGTATGAGAAAGAAATTAAAAAGATGACAAAATAGATCTAGATTTACATATAACATGTTGAGTTTGAATACGAAAATATCAGCATATACGAGATTTAAGAAATAGAGGCAGGTAGGGTTAGCCTGGAAAAAAACATAAACAAAAAGAAAAAAAATTAACATTTAGTGAATAATAAGAATACACAGTAGCAATTGGCCTTATGTATGCTTAATAGAAGAATCAACTGAAAATAAATCAATGGATCATACAAAATAGGCAAAAAAGACAGAGAACTAAATTAGAACGTAGAGGATAAGAAAACAATCGGACTTGTAAAAAGAGCATCAAAGGAAAATAAACTTTAGGAAATCAAAGATAATTTAACAAAGTAAAGAAAGACTTTTGTCGATCAGGAATTACAGAAAAACTATATGGTAATTGACAACTTTATTATCTGTAAAATATAAAAAAAAAGAATAAAAAAGAGAGTAAAAAATGTAGCAAAAAAACCTATGAGTTAGTTTAAAAGTTTTGTAGTGATAGACTGTAGTCTCTCCAATGAATAAAAAAAAAATTAAAAACAGCAAACTAAGTAATAATGATAACATCAAAAATGACGAACTCTATCCTCTTAACTTACCCCGTTGTATTTTAATATGAAAATGTGGGTAAATCAAACTTGGATTTATGGGGCATAAATCTTTCTTTTATTGCGTGTCTCACAGTATTGTTTGCTGCACATATATAATGTTTGGTCCTGCAGAGGTTGCTATTATGCAACGAAGTATTGACCACAGTAAATAATAATATCAGTCGGAGATATAGGATTAGAAGATAATGGAGTGATATGCGGGAGGAAGTTTATTTATGTGAATCTATAATTTATTTATGGAAGTAAATAAGGTAAAACAAAATTGAAATCTAAATGTCAATAATATGTTTTGCGTTATAGATTATAAAATTATACTAATAAAAAAAAATTCTTACATGTTAAAGTATGTTCAATCAATTACGTATTATAATCTATTTAAAATAAAATTACTATTAATTCAAGGGGATACGTATTTTCGATAGTTATGCAACAAAAAGAGAAAATGTAGAAGTATATATGAATTAAAATTAGAAATAAATAAATAATTTAAAAAAAAAACATCTAAAATATAAATATTAAGTAAAAATTTCACAATAACTCTTATAATTGTAATTTTATACCCATAATCTAATCTTGAATGTTTGAAAATGTAAAAGAAAAGTTCATAACTGTATCTGTAAAAAAAATGATTGCATATGTATCAATATTAACCATAAATACCGAATAGAATCATTATTAGTAATAAATAAGTGACAATTAATGGATAAATCAGTAAAATTATTTCATGTAACGACTGTATTCGTTCGAATTGGGAGCGAATTTTTATAAGATCGCTTTGATTATTTATTTTTGTACGCATATGAATAATACCTTAAAAATAAGTGTTACTTATCAATTTTTACAATATTCATGAATAAAACGAACTTTTGTAAATATAGAAATGTAAAGTATTATGTTACAAATATTTACAACTTTTTAAGTAAAAGTTAGTTTGGGCTTATTAGTATTAGGCTCGAATGTGTACTGAATCGTTGACTTTTTAAGTGTTACTAGGCGCAGTTATACTTCTTTCTGCTTCAATATAAAAAAAATTTCTCCAGAATATTATGGAAATCAGAGAAATATGTCATTTTACATATTAGATTCAGTAAATTTTTTACCTGAAAGCGTACCTGTTACCCAAAAAAAGTCATAAACATATCTCTGATTGTTAATTATTTTTGTAAATATTCACTTGTTAGCGATATCTTCGGTATAAAAAAAAGCTACCAAATATTTTCAATTTTCCAAAGCGATAAATGTTTTTTAAGAGTTAAAAAATGAGACATTTTTTTTGTAAGCTCGCTACTTAACATTTCGTGTATATATATTACTTTAAATATCGTTCTATAGCGCGTAACTCATGCTGAAAATCGCTTACTTTGAGAGGGACAGTCCTAATTTATATGCAAAGTTACTTTTTTGTATGCGTATACACCACCTTGCATTCTTAGAAAAATAGTATCAAAAGTCTCCATCGAGAAATTGTTGTGATCAAAACTTCTATAACTTTCTAAATCCTTATAAAATGTAAGATCTTATCATTTTTGGCAATAATTGAAATGGCTAAAGCTCCGAAGGGTAGCAAGATAGAATGCTTTCTTCAAACTGACACTGAAGCTTGAATAAAATCCTTTAAATCAAATTTTTTTTTTTGTGCGTTTGTTCAAAGTTACAGTTCATAAAAGATTAAGAAATCACACTATTTCCAGTTACGTGAAGTATAAATTTCTTTTTTAGTAAGTTGTTTGATTTGTTACATGAAAATAAAGCATCTTACAGAAAAGGGATTGATAACATTTTATGCTTAAGATGAACGAAAGAAATAAGAATGTTAAGTTTTTATATTGTTGTTAATAATTAGTTACTAACTAAAAAAAGGTACCTTTAAATATGAGTAATGTAGATTTTTATTTAATATTGGCACAGCATAGAAATAAGAAGAGTAGTTATAAGAATGCGTTAGATTTTTTTTCTTTATTAACCAAAAAACGATAAGTTAAAAAATTGTTAGAATAACTCATATATGTATGAAAAAGAAATTTCTGTGTTTATTATGCAAACATAAGGATACAAATATTAAAGTATGGGGGTTGGCAAGCAGAGCGCAAAGGGGGGAGGAGTCCTACTAGAATATATATATATATATATATATATATATATACATATATGATAATATTAAAATATAAATGACATAATGTTTGTTGTTTATTTCTATTGTTATTGCATACAATTATTTTATGACCATTTTTTTTATTGGAAACAATAAATAAAATGAGATGAGGCGTACTGTATTCACAGTTGATCAGTGGAGAGCCAAGGTTGAAATAAGTAAATCAACCAAAAAAGTTGTAGTATGTTGCAACGTTTCGTC
>JAPYYV010001231.1:0-31167 GCA_030522625.1 Copidosoma aretas
CTGCGTGGAAATTGCCTCCCGAGCCGAAGGCGAGGGTGTCAAACACGCAGAGGATGGCAAAATTCTTTCCTACGAGCAAGCGAATGCGAATTTCTACCCTAGGGGAAGTGTGGTACTTTTGCCTCAAGATAACAAGGGAGGAAGTCGTAGTTCCGCTGGAGGTATGGAAAAAATTTTTTTTTTCAATACTCATATATGCGTACAAACATAGGTAACCAAAGCAAACTTATAGACAGAATTTTTGTCTGTTGATATATTTTTAAAATTATTTTTTTCTGCCTCTTTCCTTACTACCATCCCTCTTTTTGTCCTGTTTTAATTTTTTAATAGCTCTCTGAGACTCATTTGAATTTTGCTTTCTGCTACTTTTCTTAGCTTTCTTACGTTTGTTTAATTCTTTCATCTCTTATTATTCTTTTCGTGCAGTTTGCGTTAGTATTTTATTCGATCTTTACTCTCGCTTTTATTTTTATAGTATTCTATAAATTTATCTATAATCCATAATTTTTTCTTAATTATTGTGGAATCCTTTTTATCAATTTGCAATGATTTGTAGCTTTATAGATTTTTTAATTTCTAGTTCTTCTGCTACCTGTGTAATTACATTACGCATCCTAACCGATTTTTTTAAGATTTTTGTTCCATGTGTATATCCGCCTACCAGCGCGCTCTGTTTGCCGATTTTCTAATTATCTAGATTCATAGGATAAATCATTTTAATAATAATATAAATACATAGAATTTCTTACAATAATAATCGATGTTTCTCTTATTTATCAATGAAGCTTACAGTTGCTTTCTTCTTTAATTTAAAAAATAATTATTAAAGTATATGTTGATTTTTTTTTATTTATAAATGTTCTAATTTTATTTTTAATTCTGTTTTAAAAATATTTCTTTTTAACAATTTTTAATTTGAAAAATAATAAACCATTGAAAAAAACTATGCTTGGGCTATGACTTCGGAGAGATACACAGACGTGATGGATTGTGATTTTAGATAACAAATAATCAATCTGAACTTAGCACATATTACAGAGTGCATTCATAGAGAACAAATATCATACCTTTTTTGGGTTAACTTACCGGCTCTTTTTGAATATTACCATTACTTTAAATACTTATAGAACAGCTACTATAGCCATGACGAACATACTAAAAATAATCGGACCTTTGAATGAATTTCATCACATCTATATTACATTAATATAAGAATATCTATATACTTATATGAGTACAATAATCCCGTCGATGAAATGCATTTATGCTCTTTACATTTTTAAAGCACTATTTACACATTTTATACTATTACCACCATTCTGTTTGAAAAGATTTTATAATTTCTAGTGATTTTATGATTTTTTTCCAGATAAACAAACTCCCTACTGTTTTGAATATTTTGGCTGCGTAAATTCCAAAGTTTGGTTATTATGATCAAAACTTTTCTAATTGATGTATTGTAAAATATGTAAATGAAATTTGAAAAATTTATTACAGATATCCAATTAGTTATATTAAAGTAATTTATTATTTTCTTACAAATATTATTTTTTATTTTTTTTTAATACTCATATTTATTGTAATTTTAATTTGTAAAATATTGTATAAATAATATAAACAGTGTAGCATTAAACTTCAGACAAATCTCATTTTTCAAAGAACATAACAAGGAAAAATTATTTAAAAGTGCTGAATGTAAAAAAAGTTGTAAAAGATTGACACATTTAAATAGACATATATTAATTCATAATGATGGACATGAATAAAAAATTTGTAAAAAATGTTATAAGGGTTTTAAAAAATCAGACTGTTTAAGCAGCTTTGGGAGTTTCGCTCGGAGGGGCAAGGAACGAGGAGTCCCCCTTTCATACACGAGTCTCCGCTACATATGTGCAATATAATTTTATCCTTTATTCCATGAAAAATAATCTTTGATTTAAACTTTCTACTTTATCTCTTTTGCTTCAGCCTAAAACTGCTTTAACTGTCCTTTGCTCCTAATCTGTCGTTTTTTTCCATGCTGGGACCACACTTTTCGGTCCATATCTTAGTTCTTAACTTCCAATGCATCCACTTCGAATTCAAACAGATCTGTTTTCATCCTTTATTAATTTCCAAAAATCAACATTTTTCTTTTTCATTTGTTTATTTCCAGTGTATTTCTTGTACTTTATTTAACTAAGTCTTTCTGCATATGTTTTCTGTCTTCAATATGCTAGGCGCCTTAAACAACGTTATTAAATAATTTGAGACAGTTAATTCATAGTTTGCCTACCGTTACATCTCCCGTTTCATTCACATAGATTCACTTATCGCCTATTTTTTAAACATATAAACTTAAGAGTACCAGGGTTCATGGACACCCTTGCCTTTTCTTTTTCATAGTTTCGAATAAATTTGTTAGCCCCTGGCCGTAATTTCTTGTTTTTTTTTGTACATGTTTTGATTCTTTTGAAAATTTTTGTCATTTTTATACTTATTCCTCTTAAATTTTTGCTTTCAATTAAATTATTTAGTACAAAAATATGGTATCCTGTTCTTCCTTTTTTTCTGATAGCAGCCTTCTCTCTTTTATTATTTTTTACTTCTCTACCGATTTTTCTACATTTTCAGCGATTATAGTTTCTCAAATCTTGTATGTTATATTTAAAAAGCCACTCTTCTGCAGTTTTAAAGTACTTCTACTTCTTCCCTGCCTTGTAAATTAGATAGGATCATGCTGGTGCCCACGCTCCGATATTATGTGTGTTAGTCTATAAGCTATAAAGTTTGTTTGTCAAATTAAAAGTCTATATCATTTGTAGATTCTTGAAACAGTTTTCCATAATTTTGTATTCTCCTGTGTCTTTTCTGTTTTTTATTTTCCACAAGACGTTTTTTTTCAATGATGGATATATTCTTGTAAAAAATTATCCTATTAAGTGCCATAGAGCAAATCATTAGAATAAATAATGCCGAGAGAAGCTTTGAAACCTTCAAGAGTAGTATTTTTCGTGTAGGTATTTGAATTCTGTCAGCAGAAAAGCATGTCTTATCGCTAATTCCAGACTTTTCTCAAGATCTATAATGATATATGTAAAATTTATCCCCCTAAGATCCAAATAATACATTTCGTTTTAATGTATAGGATTCTTTTTACGGCGTCCATAAGTATGATAATAAATTTTTGGTGTACGATTATGAATATCGTTATTCTATTTATTATTATTAATTACTACATAATCAATTTCATAGAAGTTCGTTTTTTATATGGGTATATTTATACTCATAAGAAAGTAATAGTGTTGTCAAAATTTATTACGAAAGGAAAAACATGCTTGGGTGGGAGCTGCGGGGGTGGTTGGATGGGAATCCGGTAGGGAGCTAAGAGGGAGCTGGGGGGGGGGGGGGGAGGGGGAGCTAGCTAAAATTATTTGGGGTCAAATTTCACGGTAAAAAGAAACGAATTTTACCTCAATTTAGGGGGGAGTGGGGGGGGGGCTGGGGGAGCTAGTACTCATCCTAAAACCATACAACTATAGAATATACGAAGGTATACATGTATATGTATATAAAATATAATACACGTAAAAGAGTGTTAAGATATTGTGGATAAAAATAACTTTCTTTATGATTGGGACTCTTCAGCCAATTACATTTTAGTTATAGTTTTCTGGATTACAACGTAGTCATGGTTTGCAGGTTCATGATTTTTTTTCCACAATTTACATGAGTCGGTTGCTTTGTTAATGGGAAAAAGGTTTATTGGAAAATAAAAAAATTTCTGAAAATTCGATTAAACTTTTAAAACAGTACAGGAAAACACTATGTATAATTCGTTGTAGAAACAATACAAAGAGCCATTAGCAGTTGCAAAATTACTCCTTCAAAAATATAGTGCTTAAAACATAATATACTTTTGTGTAAGGAAAAAAACGTATCTCCGCAACAATTAGTCGTACAATACATTTTTGTTTATTAAAATTTGCAAAAAAATTTAAGCCTTGCAATGAAATTAAAGTAATTGTGTAATTGTAATAAAACTAAGGCGTGTATGATATTCAATATAGGTCAAAATCGTTTTTCCTACCTAGGGCAGAAAGTGCCGCAGAGCCTTTCTGCCCTCGGGACCCATTTTCGGCCCTCCTAATCCACGGGGCCGAAAATATTTTCCTGCCCGTAGGCCGAAAGTGATTAGTGGGCCGAAAATGCGCCCACGGGCAGAAATTTGCACTTTCTGCCGTCGGTACAAAAAATGTTGTCCTCACCTCGGGTATAAATATACAAGAACCACACCCTTCGGGCGCGGTAGTCGTATTTTCTGCCCTAGGTAAGAAATGTACTATCATTGCAAATTGTTAGTTTAATACAATAAAATCATGAATTTTATAATTAAATAATGAAACATACGATTATGTTAGTATGTAAAATCAAATACGGTTACATACGATCCTTTAAGAAATTTTCAGAACAAATTAAAATTTTAAAGTTTTTTTAGTTGCAAATTTCATTGTTCGTGAACTATCCAGCCGATCACATAAAGTTTATGACTTCTACTTATACATTACGTAAACTATATTTTGATGAATTAAAAACAATGCTGTCGTAAAGATACATTTTTTTCTCCGTAATATAATTAACGTTTCTCTTTAAAAATCGTAAAAAATAAGGTGAAATATTTTTATTATTTAATTACTAAAGAACATATAATGTTATATGATATAAATCATTTAGTGATTTTCCTAAAGCTATTTGATTTATGTAATAATATACGCAAAATTATTAAATTAAAAAAAAAGAAACTACTGTCATGTTGCTTTATCGTTTATGATTATTTTCCGCATGATTTTTACTTTCAGAAAATACTTCTGGTGACATTTTTCTGTATAAATAGAAAAACCATTTCAGAGAATATTTTGAATTAGATATAGAAAACCTAGCTCTTTTACACAATAATAGAATTATCAATCTAGTATGCAAGTCTTGCAAATCCTTTAATTTACCTGCATCTAAAAAAATATTTTTTTTTTTGCAAAAATCAGATAACTCTGATGAAATTGCTTTTTATAAAAAAATGTTCTAATAATCATAAGTTTAATTAACTAATGATCATAAGTATATTTTTAAAATTATAGTTATAAGAGATCTAAAATGTTTTTTCATAGATTTTCCTGTCTTTTGAGGTAAAACCTTCTTACATAGATTATTTTTGTAGTACTTAATAGTTTATATTTGAATATTTTATTAATTTTTAAATTGTGCCATAATTATATGGTTTTACAAAAATATTTATTTGTGATTACTTCCATTTTTGATATTGTTTTATCGTAGTACGAAATTTGATTTATTATACAAATCTATATAATGTCGTATACTTTTAATTATATGTAAAGAATTATTAGAATTATATAAGTAACTATAACGTAAAAAAAGTTAAGCTGACCTGTCTATACACCTCATGCGACTTTTAGAATATATGGATAAAAAATATATAAAAAATATGCTACATATGTTTTAATTTATGTAAACAACTGTGTCATGAAATTTTAACCAAAGAACAGATTTAAAAAAAGGGTATAAAAATACTTAACTTAATCAAAAGAATTAACATATGTGGAAAATAATATTATGATAATTTTGTACAGAAAAGAACCAAATTTCAGGTAAAAGCTTAGGGGGTGGTTGATTAGGGTAAGACTGGGTCGAGTTGGGGCTGTGGTGTGCTAATCAAGAAATTCAAATATAAAATTGTGTTATAGCTGATAGAGGATTATGAAAGAATTGCAAATGAGATATTATGAATTATATCTTTATTATTCATCCTATAATTTTTACCGTTGCGTGGAGGGGGGGGGGGGGGGGGGGAAATTTTATTTCATGAAAATCTTTCCTTTTTTTTTTTAAATTGGTTGGAAATTTTTTTTTTTTTTTTTTTTTGCATTTTCAATTATTAATAAATTACGGCCGGGAATCGGTGTTTTCTAATAGTACGGTCGCAAATGACAAAAAAACACGAAAATATTCTTTTTCGTTATGTTTGAATAACTATTGCTGGAATACAATTACGATGCTTGAAATTCATTAAAATATAGTTAACGTTATGTATAAATAGAAGACATAAACATTACTTGATCGGCTGGATGGTTCTCTAACAATGATAAATATAATTTCACCTTATTCATTATAAGTTTTATAGAAAAAAGTGATTTATATTACGGAGAAAAAAAATTATCATTACAATAGCATTATTTTTATTTTAATGTAAATCATTTAAGAAATTTTAAATTATTAATAAAACATACAGATGTAGTATATTATTCCCAATTTGAAATTTAAAATATAAATAAAGTTTTCTTCAAAACTTATTTTTATATGCATGATAAACATAATTTGTATGTTAAGATTAATATTATAAAAAAAATATTAGAATCATAAGAATAATAATATTAAAAAGAATATTTTATAATAAACTTTATATTATTTATAATAGAAATTAAAGAAAAAACAGAATGGAAAAAAACGAACTAAATATTAGTTTATATATGGAATTTAAATATGAAGGGTTTCCACGCAAGGGGGCCAAGCTCCGCTAGTATATATGTATACAGCCTTCCTCTGTACTGCTGCATGTGGTTAAAATTGTGACGGGGCTATAATAGGAGCTTAGCTGGACCCTTGTTACAGCTAAGGTACGATCAAGCGAATAATGGGAGCGTTCGATTTCATCGGTTGATCTTTTGTTGTCATATTTTAAGTTATAAATATAAAAATTATAATTACAGTATAGAAAAAGTGTACTTAAAAGACAAAGGAACTTTGTTCTAACCGGGTGTCTACAGACCACTCACTCCGTTTTTACAGATTCTCCTGGCTTTTCAGGTAAAACTTTTATATAAATCAATTTTTTATTACTTAATAGTTTATATTTCAATACGTCATTAATTTTTAAAATAGTACATAATCTTATGGTTTTACAAAAATATTTATTTGTGATAACTTCCATTGTTGTGATTGTCTTATCATAACATAAAATTTGGTTTATTAAACAAATGTATATAATTTCGTACACTTTAGAATATATTAAAAGAATTTTTATAATTATATAGGTAACTATAACATAGAAAAAGTTTAACTCACCTGTCTTATGGGAGTTTTGGAATATATATGTATGTTTTAATTTATGTACACAAGTGTGTAGTGAAATGTTAACTGAGGAACAGATATATAAAAAAGGGTATACAAATACTCAACCTTATCAAGAGAATTAAGAAATATGGAAAATAATATTACGATAATTTTGTGCAGAAAAGAAACAAATTTCAGGCAAGGGTTTATCGGGTGGCTGATTGAGGTTGGACTAAGTTGAATTGTGGCTGTGGTGTGCTAATAAAAAAATTCAAATATAAAATTGTGTTATAGCTGACAGAGGATTATTAAAGAGTTGCAAATAAGGCATCCTGCATTATATCTTCATTATTTTCCTATAATCTTTTTCTGTTGCGGGGGGGATGGGAGTCAAAATTACTTTAGTGAAATACTTTTTTTTTTCCTTGATCTCTTCCGAACATTGTTCTATTTTTGATTATTATGTTGAAATATAAACGTACCATTGAATTCAAAGTAATTTATAAACTTGCTGTAGGGAATAGATCTTTTTTCAGATTTTATAAAATACAAGAAATACAAAGGGCTGTAAAGCAAAATGATTTATTTAACAGTTTTAGCCCACTAATTCATCTAAAATTTAGTGAGAAAAAATTCTTCCGTTACCAATAGTCAGGTCGCAAATGACAAAAAACCACGAAAATCTTCTTTTTCGTTCTGTTTGAATAACTATTGTTGTAATACAATCATGATACTTGAAATTCATCTAAATAAAGTTTACGTTATGTATAAGTAGAAGTCATAAAGTTTACTTTATTCACTAGATAGTTCACGAACAATGGAATTTGCAACCAAAAAAAACTTTAACATTTCAATTTGTTTTGAAATCTTCTTAAAGGATCATGCATTACCGTACTTGATTTTAAATACTAACATAATCGTTTGTTTCATTATTTAATAATAAAATTTATGATTTTATTGTGTTGAACTAACATTTTGCAATCAAAACGATTTGAAGCTGAAATTCATATTTTTTATCTCTTAGTTGTATTAAAATTAGACAATTGTCTTAATTTCATTGAAGTGGCTAAATTTTTACGCAAATTTTTGTACAAAAAAGTCACTGTGCGACTAATTGTTGCGAAGATACGTTTTTTAAAAAAAAATTACTGTTTAATTTGTTTATCAAAATTAAGACATTAAGAATAAGTACATTATGTTTAAAGCACTATATTTTTGAAGGAGTAATTCTGCAACTGCTTATGGCTCTTTGTATTGGTTCTACAACGATTTATACACAATGTTTTCGCGTACTGTTTGAAAAGTTAATCCCAATGTCCAGAAATTTTTTTATTTTCCCAACAGCTTTTTCCAATTGAATTTTTCTGTTACTTTGAAAAAATTAATATTAGTTGCAGCCTTTATAAATAATACATATTATTTATATAAAAATGTTTGTTTTTACTTTTAATAATTTAGTAATTTTTAAATAGATAAATAATTCTTTACTCAATTTGTACAGTTTTTCAAATTTTTTTTTTACAAATTTTTACAATAATAATCTTTTTTTATAATTTGTTCATAAATACGATTTTCTATTAGTTAGTTATGTCATTAATATTGCAGAATAATTTTTCAAAAATATTTTATCGGTTGATAATTTGATTTTTAACTTACTTTACATTTATTTACATTTAATACTACCCTATTTAAGATTAAGCAGTACTACTAGATGATTATTATTATAACTTTAAGCAAGATTATTCCTTCATTTATTAAATGCACAAACTTTTTTTTAAACTACTTTAAATAACAAATTATCTTAATTCCAACTATAATTACACCACCTTTGATACATTGCTGTGGGTTATTTATTTGGCTACAGTGTACAGACGTACTAACGAAAAATTTTTGTTTTATTTGGTACCACTGCTGTTAGAACGTATATATATTAGCACTATTATAAGTATTTATATTTTTTTAAAAACTAATAGATCCAAGTAACACTGGTTTTCCAGTAATTAACAAATATTTATTTCGAAAGGAGAATTGATGAGAAATTTAAGTATATCTAATGGATTGTATAATGGAACAATATTAAAAATTCAAAATTATTGAAATACAACCTCGAGGCAGAAATCATTACAAGTGAAAATGTAGGAAATAAAGTATTTATTCCGCAGATCACTTTTGATACTGGAAATTCTACTTTTTATTTTCTATAGAAAACAATTTCCTTTTGTACCAGCTTTTGCAATGGCATTAAATAAATTACAAGGACAATGATTTGATAAGGTTGGACTGTAACTGAAGAAGGAATTCTTTTCTTGTGACCAATTGTACGTTTTCCTTTCAAGAAGTAAAAATCCAAAAAAATATACGTGCGAAATGAGTCAAACAGTCAATTCGAGCTAAAAAATATTGATTAAATTTTTGATCAAGAATTATTTTAAATTCTATTTAGCTTTTGAATATTTTAACTGCATTTTTTATGTACAAAAGATAAAATATTAGTTAACGAATGAAAAATCTTTTTTTGTGGTTCTTAGAGCGACATTATTACAAGATATTCGTTATTTTAATTCATGTTGTTAACGTTATACTAAACATATTGCTAAATCTGTATTTCATAATACTATACTATGATAATGTTTCGATGGCTCCCACAATTTTATTGTAATTTTTTTAAAAAGCCAACGTGCCAAGGGTTTTTGCGCTCTACATTTTCAATTAAAGTTTATAAATAAATATATACAGAAAACAGACGAATAATTCCGATTACAGTCGAACCACCTCACAAAAGCCCTCAGACATCGGCGAATATTTCCAAAAACAATCGGATGCAGCTGAAGCCGATCCTTTACATCCACTTGGAATTTTTTATTTTTCCCGCACAACTAATTTAATAAATAGACAGATGCAGAATAATAAAACAGACCGTTAGTGACAAGAGTTATGAAAAAAAAAAACGGTAGAACCGTACGCTCTAGCTCAATATAAAATAAAAAAATGATACAACCAATTAACCAAATACACTCGCACGCTTATAAGGTAATGGTACGTATTATGGGTAAGTTACTCGACGACGTTTTAATTATTCATCGATTTAAAAAAAAACAACAAATAATATTAATGTTTTGGCACCATTTAAAGCGCTAGACTCTATAGAACAAATTTCTACAGCAAAAATGATGAAAAAGAGTTCACGAAAAAATTTAATTGAATAAAAAAGCCGAGTCATTTTTTGTACATATAATGGGCCTCCTGATTCCACCTGGCCTATAATGTACGTCCATATTATGAGCCAAGCAACAATTACTTATACACATTAAGAAAAAAAATGATGTATGGTAAATATTATATATTTTTACAATGTTAAAGTAAGCAAATTTGTATTTGTGAAAAAGAAATATTTTACTACTAAGCATACCTTAATCATTTTTGTATGACGAACGATTTGAGTTATTTTAAACTTAGGTAAAATTATTAAGTTTCCTTTGGCTCGGTTTTACATCTTTTAACATTTAATTCCTTTAATCTATCGTCAATAGCTTTTGTCGCTTCTTTGGCTTCTTTCATTCCCTTTTTTTTTTATCCAACAACTTTTTCCTTTCTGCTGGATGCATCTTCTTTTCTTGTGCATCCAATTCATTTGTTTTTTCGGATTTTTTTTTCAAATACACAAGTCCCAAAACCTATTTGACATTGCAGCTGCTATCATCTTAGGCTTTTTAGATTTTTCAAGATTTTCTCTTTTTTTTTTAGGTAAATAATCGGAGGGTGGTGGAAAACAATCAGAGATGCGTTTACCTGTAAGAATTCCAGTAAGTAAAAGAAAATATTGCAAGATAATCGGATACTTTTGGAGTACAAAAAATATAGAAGAGAAAATAACGCTTGGACCAACCTTCATGATCTTCTTTTTCTGTTTTCGATGGGTTCCTGTTTAGGATGCATAATTTTTTTATTAATGTCGTCCTTAGAAGATAATTCCTTATTATCTGGACTAACAGTTGGTGCAGGATTGCTCAGCAATAAGGTTTCGTCTAAAAAATATAATTAGATAAAAAATAGTAAAGTTAAACTTTGGAGAAAAAATATAAAAATATATATATTTACTTTCAGTACATTCTCAAGTTCCTTTTTCACTGATTTCATTTGAATTATTAGTCGAGCCACTCGATTAATACACATTGATATTTTGTTTTTCAAAAGAATCAACATACTCTATTTCAACATCGTTTGATAAGGTGAAACTGCCACGGGACTACAAATTATTTACTGTATCATCATCAATCACAGGTATTGGTGCCATCTCTAAATCTTTAATCTTATACTGAATTGTGTTACTATAACTAATTATAGAACAAACAATGTGTAATATTTCTGTAACCAGTAGTAGTGAAATTTCTCGGTTGATGAGAGCTACTTTCATGCTCGAAGATTTATTAGATGAAAAATTGGCTAAAAAAGACATCTCAAACCCTCATTTTTGCATAAAAATTAGAAATAATTATATTTTGAAAAATTTTCAAGTTTTTCAAAATTATGTAAGTCAAAAAAATCAAATTCTACCTAAAAATTGTGTCTCATAAAAAGTTCATCAAAGCGTATGATAAAAATAAAACTGTTCTTATGAAATTGATAAAAAAAAATATAATAATTAATAAATAAATATTTGTTGAAAAGTGTTAATACGATTGAAGTACAATAATTAATTCTTTCGCAAGAAAAATATATTAATAAAAAAAGTTTAAAAATACAATTAATGTAACCATTGTTGTTCGACTATCTTATAATGTAAATAAGGTTCCAAGAGTTTCTTCTGACTGCGAAGAAGCTAATCCTTCATCATCTTTCTTTATGCTCTTTGAATTTACATTCATATTTCCTTTTAGTCTTATCCAATACTCAAACAAACCTTCGGATTTCTTATCACCATTCCATATTCCACTTGACTCAGATACTTTGAAATCGTCTTGTAATTGTTGATCAAAAGACATATCAAATTCTTCCAAAAATCTACTACCTACTTGATGAACAGCTATTTCTGGTGTTGTTATGACTTTCTTTTTTTTTGTTTTACTGAATATAGCATAATCTATAGGATTTTCGTTATAAAGCCATAATCCTGTACACTTGAAACTACTTCGAACAATTAAAGCTTCATCTCTCATATTCTCAAGTGTTACTTTGATAACATTCGGACTATATTCTTTTCTCAGAGGACTCACATTATATTCTGTTTTCCACTTGTTGACAGTTTTTGACCAGCTTGTTTTGAAAGGTGCGAGGAAAGACACAATTAACGGTTGAGATATGTGGGTTAAGTGACAAAACAACTTAATAATTTGAACATTGTGATCTTTACAGAATATTATTAGTAGTATAGAAGCATGGGATGAATGACTATCCAAGTAAATCACTTTGGGGAACGTAAGCTCATTTACAATTGCCCAAGGATAATATACATTTTTTATGTATTCATCAAAAGTCTCAGGGGTCTTTTAACCACTTTCAAAGTTTCCCAAGCCCCAATCACGTGGACAATTTATCAAGACTTTCTCTAAAATAGTACCTTTATATTTGTACATTACCATAGGAAAGGCACGAGTGCCCCCATGGTTGTACATAAACATAGTAGAGAAGTTTTACTTTCTCGTCACCATCAACTTGCTTATAAACTTTTTTTGATCCTACTGTGGTAATAACTTTTTTGTCTTTTCGACATAACTATACACTTGTCTCATTACAATTAAAGACTTGAGAAGGTTTTAAGGTGAGCAAGTTTTTACTTTCCAAAAACGACCGCACTCCTGAAAACCATTCCCTCAAATGCTCTTCAATAACTTCTACCCGTGACTTGATTAGATTATGTGCCATCCTTATTGTGAGTTCTAGGTGATGTTTGAAAAAACCTTTTGTCCAGTGTCGTCCGGGTCTTCCATTGGTAAACTTAGTGTTCAAATTTGATGATTTTACATACTCTTGCACACAATCTAAAAGTTCTTCTTTGTTTAAAGGGTTCGCTTTCTCAGCCTACTAACATACGATTATGTTTGTATGTAAAATCGAATACGATAATGTCCGATCCTTAGAGAAATTTTAGAACAAATTAAAACTTTATAGTTTTTATAGTTGCAAATTACATTGCTCGTAAACTCTCCAACAAATGAAGTAAAGTTTATGACTTCTTCTTATACATAACGTAAACTATGTTTTGATGAATGTCAAGTATTTATCCGTGAGTCTACAGTTGCACTATAACTATATAGTTCTCTGTCAAGCGAGGCTAACCCAATGTCAACGTCTGTATTTGCTTGTAATTTACGCATTTCTTGCTCTCCGACTCTAAAAATTTGTGGACGTGTGGAATTTCAGACAAATGACAATAAATACAAAGTAATATTTTAAAATAATAAAAGGTTTTTAAGCAAAAAATAATAGCATTATCATGAAGAGCAGGACAAAATCTATTGATTTTTATTTTATTATTTTTTTAGATTTTTTCCAGTCCGTACGAGCGAGTTGAACACAGTGTGCTTGAGCGAAAAATGCGCCGCACGCGGGAGGTGGCCCGATCTTCCTGGACGCACCCTACAGGGAAGCTGGAGGCGGACAAGGTAGGCATGGATTTGGGAATGAAAAACGAAAGAAAAAGGGGAAAAATAGATTCAGATTTACAAATATCATGTTAGGTTTAAATGCAAACATACCAGGATATATATGACAACTAGAGGCGGGTATGATTGGCCTAGAAATAGACATTAGAAAAAAGAAAGAAATTTACTTTTTGCACATAACACAAATAAACAAGAGCAGGTGGCCTTATTTATGACTATTCGAAGAATTAACCTAATCAATACAAATAATACAAAATAGGCAAAAAAGTTATAGTATATGAGAAGGTAGAGGGTTGGAAAACGATAGGATATACAAAAAGAGCTATGATGGAAAATAAACTACTTAATACAATGAAAGATAATTTTACAAAGGAAAGAAAGAGTTCTCTCAATCAGAAAATACAGGAAAACTATATGGTAATCGACAACTCTATCATCCGCAAAATATAAAAAAAAAGAAAAAAGCAGATAGAGAAAAATAAAGCAAAAAAAAAGATGTAGGCAAGGTTAGGAGTTTGTAAGTGATAGACTGTAGGATCTGAAATAACAAAAAATATGTATATAAAGCACACACTGCTATGTAAAGAGGGAAATACATCAACAAATGAAATAATAATATCAGTCAGAAATATAGGATTACAATATAATAGAGAGATATACAGGCAGGAGATCTTTCATGTAAATATATGATATTCATGTAGGTAAATAACGCACAACAGTGAAGCTTAAAAGTTCAAAAATATGTTATGCGTCATAAATTATAATATCATGTAAATGTCAAAAAAAATTCCAACATGTTGTTCTATGTATAATCAATTACATAAGTTACTCTATTAAAAATAATATCAGTACTAATATAAGAGAATGAGAATTTGTAATAGTTATGAAACAAAAAAATGGAATGTAGAGGTATATACAAATCTAAATAAGAAATGAAAAAATAATAAAATAAAAAATTTATATTCAATAATGTTAACAAAGAATTTCAAAATGATATCTTATTATAAACTAATATCTATAATTGATTCTAAAATAATCAAAAATAACAATTAAAGGCTCATAACTGTTTCTCTAATAATAATGATTGCGTAGATATTATACATATATATAAGTATCAATATTAACTTTAAATACTAATTAGAGTCATTATCAGTATCGAATTATCAACGATTATTTGATAAATCAGTAAACTTATTTCATATATTGACTATTTTCGTTCGGATTATTAACGAATTTTTATAAGATTGCTTTGGTTATCTATGTTTGTACGCAAATATGTGCATTAAAAAAAAACTTTTGTATTTATTAATCAGACATGAGAATACAAATATTAAACTATGGGGATTGGCGCGCGAAGCGCGAAGGGGGCTATATTGGTCAGTATGTTTGATAAATGAGATTTTATCAAAATTATAATGGAAACGATAGAGCATTTTGTAAAATACAAAAAGATATAAACTGCGAAAATGAAGTTTATGATGAAACTGAACAATACATCGATGCTCGATATTTATGTCTAATGGAAGCCTCTTGGAGATTACAAGAATATCCCATCTGTGGTAGAAGTTATTGTGTAGTAAATTTACCAGTACTTAAATCTTGAAAATTGACATAACATAGTTTTAGATGAAAACCAAATTTTCTAATCTTTGAATAATTAAAGAACACAACTTACTAAATAGTTTAAATTAAATAAAACAAATGAATTTGTTAAAATTTAAAATACGTAAATATTCCAGAATATTATAATTTGAATGAAACGATTAAAAAATGGGAAAAAAGACAACCTTCCAGGAAATATACTGCAATAGGTAGATTGATTGTTATTATTCCGAAAGACCGAGAAAGGTTTTACATGAAGCGTCTATTAAATAAAAAACACGGTTATAAAGGTAAAACATATACAACTTTTAAAGAAACTGCAATTAGCATGGGTTTAATTGAACATGATTTACAAATTCGGACTATTTTCGAAGAAGCTAGCGTTTTTATATTACCAAATCAATTCAGGAATTTTTTTGCATGGTTTTTACTTGCAGAAAATATTGAAGGTGATGAAATCTGGAAAATGTTTAAAAGAAAATTTATAGAAGACTTTGAAATAAATAATGAAAAGCAAGCTCTTTTACATTTAAATGAAATGTTGAAATTATAAAGTCAATGTTGTGAAAATTTTCATCTACCTGTTCCAGAGGATATTATTCTAGATGTAAATAACAATGATGAGGAACTTGAATTAAGTAAAAAAATGTTCGATGATACATATGGGAAATTAAACGAAACACAAAAACATTTTTTTACATCTTTATGTAATGGTATTATTAAAATTTTTTTTATTGATGGTCCAGGAGGATCTGGAAAAACTTTTTTTTACAAGACTTTTATTTATTAGTTTATTTCTAAAAAAAAAAAATTATATCGATGGCGTGGACAGGAATCGCATCAATACTACTATTGAAAGGTATGACAAGTCATAGGGCTTTTAAATTACCCTTAGTATTAGTTAACATTAAAAGTTCTTTTTTAAAGTATGAAATCGACGAAAAAATATTTAAAATTATAAGTTCAAGTTTGTCATTAAACACTTAATACTTTAAAAAATTCAGGGAATATAAAGCCTTGTAATAGCCAACTATTTATATGTAGGTGGACCTCGATATATGTAACAGCATTATCAAGATACAATAGCTATTATGGGAAAATGCGGTAGACCGGATTTGTTTATAACTTTTACGTGTAATCCAAAATGGACAGAAATTAAAGATGCAATTAAAAATGTTCCAAAGATCACTGTAACAAATGATATACCAAATGTATCAAGTTAGTCTTGGAGTTGCCTAGACATAGTTATGCGATGGTATTATACTATGCATAGGTGTACTTACGTACATCTTTGTGGTGGAGCTATATATGAATGTTATTCTGCTACCGCTGATTATAGTACTACTACTACTACTAATATTACTACTACTACTACCATTAATACTATTACTACTACGACTGCAATTACTACTACAACCACTACTACTACTCTATTACTACTATTACTACTACTACTATTACTACAACTATAACTTCTACTAGGACCGTAGTAGTAGTACTTTACTTTTTTTTAGTGAATCTGCCTATGATACAACATACTACTACTATTACTACAACTATAACTTCTACTAGGACCGTAGTAGTAGTACTTTACATTTTTTTAGTGAATCTGCCTATGATACAACATAAGCTAATGAGCAGGAAAAGGCTTATGTACTACGGCTCCTGCTGTTTATATGATGATGTCTATGCAATTGAAGAAAGACTTAAGTTAAATCCAAATTTACTTAAAGAACACTTAGAAATTCTGAAAATATGTTTAATAAAAATCCAATACTCAAAGTTCTAAATATTTATATCAGATTACAAAGTCACAAAATTTACCTAAGTACAAAATGTTTTTCTTGCGTAAAAATGGTGAACAAAAAAAGAAATACAACAAACCAGTAACAGCTGAGTGTGGTGCAATTATAGTTTCTTAAACTGAAATTTTTGATGACTTTGAGTTAGGTGTTCATCCTAAAAACCTTTCAGATAATATGCCAACTCATATTTATTTAAATAAATTATCTAATCATGTAGATCCTACGGTTTTTCCTTCGTTATTTCCATCTGGTGATTTAGATTGGAGTACAAATTACTTTCAAAATCCTAAAGAAAAAGTTCAAACCATTTCCAGTTTGCAATATTACATTTACAGATTATCGTGTAGACCAAAAAATTTTCAATTTGATCCTTTACTGAGAGCAGAAAAATTGACACAACAATACTTTTTAAATGCTTATATTATTGTTTTGCCAAAAAGGGACTTTGAATTTTTTCTGTTTGGACAAATCAAAAATGACTATAGTATGAACAAATATTTCTATGCACTTTTCAAATACACCCAATCACTAGAGCAGACCCCGAAACGCATAAATAACGCCCTTTAAAATTGGAGTTTTATAAGTTTTAGCTTAGAAAATATTTTGCCCAAAAACTGACATTGAATTTTTTCGGTCTGGACCAATCAAAGATTACTACAGTATGAAAAAATATTTTCATGCACTTTTCAAATACTCACAATCGGTAGAGCAGACCCCAAAACGCATAAATTACCCACTTAAAAATTTAAGTTTTCCAAGTTTGAACTTAGAGAATATTTTTCCAAAAAGGGACCTCTAATTTTTTCGGTCTAGACTAATCAAAGATTACTATAGTATGACAAAATATTTTTATGCACTTTTTAAATACTCTTAATCGGTAGAGCAGACCCCAAAACGCATAAATTACCCACTTAAAAATTTGAGTTTTCCAAGTTTGAACTTAGAAAATATTTGGTCAAAAAGGGACTTTAAATTTTTTTGGTCTGGACGAAACAAAGATTACTATAGTATTCGGATTTTCATGTGATTATTTTAATTACGATATAAAATGTATGAGAAACTTTTAAATAAACAGTTACCATCTCCTATTATATTAACCTTAGCCATGTTCATTGTAATGTTAAATATATCAATTTTGGAAATAACTAAAAATTTGACAAAACTGCAAGTGAAAAAAAAAATATAATAAACAATTACTTTAATGAACAAGGAACACCTTCAGCATCTTCAGCAGAGGCACAATAGCAATAAAATACGTTGAAGGTAAGTTAAAACGGTTTCCAATCTTTACATTTTGTTCAAAATTTTGTGTAACGCTAGAAGCACTATTCATAACATGATTCAATAATCCTTGATAACATTCAATACGTAAATTTTTATGATTATTTCTTAAATAGTTCATATAAATAGCTTATATATATATATATAAAAAGATGAAACTTTCTAAAAATATTATCTTACAGATTTTAAATTGCCTGATTATGCTGCCTCCAGCCCCTGTCAATCACTGCTCAAGTCCAAATTTCTACTAAGGAGGACTTGTGAAAATACATTATATTAAATTGATAATTGATATAACTAATACTTTGTATAAAATTAGGAAATACAGCTCCTAAGAGAAGAAAATTATTTTTTTACGTTAAATCACGAAGAAAACAAGCGAATTTGAGGGGCAGCGAGGGGGATGAGAGGGGGCGCAGAAAATTAAAGTCCTTCCAACTATATACGCATAGCAAGATCTGAATAATTTTCTAATTCCCTGAGAGGGCGTGAGGGGGGCCTGAGGAGAGCTATTCAGAAAAGAATAAAAAATTTTACGTTAAATCACGGAGAAAACAGAGGAATTTGAAAAGGTTGTCGAGGAAGGGGGTGTAAGGGAGGCGAGGTAACAAGTGACGATCGTCAAAAACACGTAAAAATCAAAAGAATACTCCCGTGATTTGAGGGGGTGGTGAGGAAGGGATAGGGGGGAGGGGGAAATTACAGTCCTTACATCTATATATATAGTAAGATGTATATATATATCTATATATATATATTATTTATGTTGCTTAAGGTTTCTGCGAAATACCAAATTGTTGTTTTTTTTCATTATCAGAGATGAAACACTATTACTTAATAAGATGGAAGCTGTTAATGCTATTTGTTATTTTCAAAATGTACCTATGTCAATTTTATAATTTATATATATGTGTGTACATATACATAGGTATATATACATATAAGCACGTGTGTCTTATATTAAATGCAGAATTCAAAAACACTTAATTGTGAGTAACAAATTAAATTATTGGGCACACGTTATCTGAACAATTATTTTTGTATGTGTGTGTAGTCATATATGTATTTGTACGTATAGGTTTAGCTAGGTTAAGCCTCATCATCGTATTTTCTTCAACTTATGATTGTAGAAACATATATAGTATAAAAATTGGGATTTTGTTTTCTTATGCTTATCATACTTATTTAAAGGTAAGTTCTTAATCATATACATATGTTTTTATACATACATAGTAGTATATATGAATACATATGTAAATAGATATACACACATTCATGTATACCTTCACGACAGTATATTTCCTGCTTTCCAATGCTATCTGTTGTTTGCGAATATAACTATTGTAATTTAATAATGTATATGTATATTTTTTTGTATTTAAGGCATTCAACGCGAACGAGAACAAAAAAAAATTTTTTTCCTCTAAACTTTGGAAATCGATAGTACTCCATAAGAAAAGAATACTGGAATTTTTGACCAACATCCTTGGCGTCGGTGACGGTCACAATTTTGAAATTTTTTCTTGGACTGCGAACTTCTTGATGTCGGAGACAAATCAATGCGTATTAAAAAAAAAAAACAAAAAAAATACAAACTGTTAGCATTTTTCCGTAGAATACAATAAATATATTAAAAACAATTCTGAGGTTAATTTAACTCCTTGTTTACAAGTTCTAAGTTTTGAAATCATTTTTTCAATCAGTATGACAATTTTTTTTTAAATTCTCTTTTTTTTCGTAGCTTATTATGTGCGTTATCGAAAAAATTTTGGTTTATGATGGGCGAGGGTAAAATTTTGGCACTAGAGGGCGCTGAATGTTAAAAAATACAGTTTCTACGGTATATCTTGTTCCAAATAATGAAAAAATAAGTGTCAAAAGTGTTTTTTGATATCAAATAAGGCACGTAATACGATCTCATTGTCAAATTTGGTACATTAAAAATAGTGGATCCAAGATGGCAGCCAATATTTTTTTAATTAACGAATCATGCATATCATAAAATATTACTATACTCTAAGTAAAATTTTAAATCCAAATTGTTGCTTGCTAAATTTTTGTGAATTACGTTATTTTCGAGAAAACAATCCGTTACTATTTGGAAGTCTTTGACTTGACAGATTTCGACGTATTTTTTTCATTTCATTTGAGAAAAAAAATCTACTTACTTACAATTATAACCACGCAGTAAATTAAAATATTTTAAATATCTAAAAAGCAGAAGATAGTTGATAAGTCTTAGCTTCAATGTATCCATCATCCAAATTCATTAAGCAATGTTTTTGTTATAAGCTCTGAACTCCTATATTTGAATTAAATCTATAATTAAGTTTTTTTTCTATTGTCTTCAATGGACTTGCCACTACAGTATTCAAAATGTATATTTTGTGCAGTAGGGAAAAAATTCCATTCAGCATCAATATTAAAATCTTGTCATGGTTAGCGAAGTTTATCACATTTTTATAATTTTTATACTGCTGTGGAGCACCGTCAAAAAATATTAAACTTTATTAACAGTAGAATCTTACATGCACACCATGTAAACTTCTGTACAACATTCTATTGATCTTCCCAACACTGGTATGCTGTCGCGCATCTTATTCTTTCTCACTATAAATTCACCAGCTTCGAGGAAGTGAGCGGACAATCATGGAACGGCTGCCGACTGTTTGCCTCATCCAATAAGATTAACACAGGCTTGCGTGCGGCATTTATGGTTACAGCATATATATAGATAAACAAGTCTGATAGCTTTTTCCACTCCCTCCTTCGAAGTTCACTAGTCCATTCGACCAAGGAGAGCTCGTAAACAAGCGACCAGCCATATTAAAAAAGCAATTAATCAGGAGCTACACAACATAATGTAAACACAAAGAAAAAAATAAGCGTGCACTAGCTCTTTTGAAAACATGACTTATAACTCAATTTAGATTACGACTTAATTTTTTTAGTCGGAAAACTCGTCTATTTCACATATGCTAGCTGCCATATTGGATCTGCCATTCCGAATTTTATCAACTCGACACTAGATTTGTAATCAGTGACCCTAGCAACTAAGGGGCACCTACATATTATACTGTATAAAAATTATAAATCTCATTACCTATTATTATCGAAATATGTCTAGTCTAAGACTTCAAAATGTTAACAGATTTTTTTCTCGAAAATAACTTAATCCACGAAAATTTTGCAAGGGACAATTTCGATTCAAAATTTTCCTTAGATTATAGTCATATCTTTTAATTTGCAAAATTCGTTGATTTGAAAAATATTGCTGCCATCTTGGATTCGCCATTCTGAATTTTATCAACCCGACACTAAATTTGTAATCAGTGACCCGAACAGCTAAGGGGCAGTTATATATTGTACTGTATGAGAATTCACAATTATATTACCGATTATTATCGATTTCTGTCGATTCAAAGAATTTCATATATTAACGGATCTTTTTCTCGAAAATGACTTAATTTCTCCATAAAATTTTCCATAGAGTATTGTTATATTTTTTTATTTGTAAAATTCAATAATTTTAAAAATATTGGCCGCCAGATTAGGTCCACTATTTTGAATGTATTATATTTGACACTGATATCGTATTACTCGCTTTATTTTATATTAAAAAGCCCTTTTTACACTTATTTTTTCGTCATGCGGAACAAGATATAATGTAGAAACTGTGTTTTTTAGCATTTAGCGCCATCTAGCGCCAAAATTTTACCTTCGCCTATCATAAACCATAAATTATTTGATAATGCATATAATAAGCTACAAAAAAAAAATTCAAAAAACAAAGTGTCATACTTTCCAAAATATCTATTTTAAAATTTAGAACTTGTAAACAAGGGGTTAAACTAACCTCAAAATTGTTTATAATATTTTTATTGTATTCTACGAAAAAAATGCTAACAAACGGTTTTTTTTTTTTTTTTTTAATACGGATTGTTTTTTATTTTAAGTCAAGAAGTTTGCGGTCTAAGAAAAAATTTCAAAATTGTGACCGTCGCTGACGGCAAGTGTGTTGGTCACAAAATCTGAAAAAATTCAAGTATTGTTTTTCAATAGAGTACTATTGATTCCTAAAGTTTGGAGAAACAATTTTCTTTTTTTTTCTTGTTTACGTGGAATGCCCCATATATACATAGATACATGAATACGTATAAGTAGGTGTGTCTTGTCATAGCTGAAAAATTTTCAAATCAGGTTGAAAAGTTACCATCTTATGGGGTTAAGGGTTTTTCGTTGATAAAACTCATGATATCCAATTAATCTACTTAACTAGCCCAAAATTACAATGTTGCATAAGTTTTTGCTCATTGACAGTCCAGTTTTAGGGTTATAAGGCTAAAAGGTCGACAGTGGGCAAGTTACAAGATTTTGAAGTATTGGTTGTCTGAGTGAAAGGGTTCAGAAAATAGGAAAATTTTAAGGTTTTTGGACGATTTTTGAGGTTATGAAAAATCGTGACGAGTTTGATTTAGATTATTTTTTTTTTTTTAAGTACATCTTAACTCTTTTGAGCCGAATTTTGAGGTTATGAGAAATCTTGACGTGATGAGATAAATAGAGGTCGGATTCAGATTCAGCGACCCCGAAAACCTACAACTTTTATATCTTGCAATTAAAATGTACGGATAATTTATTTTCAGACTAACGTTATAAGAAACTTCAAATATACATTACTAGCGTAGTGTCAGTTCAAGTATTTAGTTGTTGATGAAAGAAAAAATTTTTGTTACTCATCTTAATATAAGTAAATATTTAAGTGGTTATATATTTTTTTATGAAATAAATAATGATAAACTAATACGCTAAATTACAACGTTAAAAATAATAAGCGTCAAAAAGAAAATAATTTTATATTCTTACGCTCTATAAACTTTTTAATTCAATATAAAAAAAATCATACTTAGAATAAACTTAAATTGACATACGTGAACATAAATAATAACATAAATAAACAGTTATATAATGGATACTAGCAGGTACTAAATATGCTCTCAGTATACTGATACATTAAGCTTTAAATTTCGTCTGCCATATTGGATCCGCCATTTTAAATTTGACAAATTTAGGTTTAGATTCGTCTTCAACGACCACGAAAACCCCCGTATACCAAGTTTGGTACGAATCAATTGATTTTAAAAAATTTTGTCCGCCATCTTGGATCCGCAATTTTGAGTTTGGTAAATTTAACTTAAGATTCGTGATCAGCGACCCCGAAAACCCCCGTATACCAAGTTTGGTACGGATCGGTTGATTTTTGATAATTTCGTCCGCCATCATGTATCCGCCATTTTGAGTTTGGCAAATTCAACTCCAGATTCGAAAACAGCGACCCCAAAAATCGCCGCACACTAAATTTGGTATGAATCCGTTAACTTCAACAACGTATTATGTATGCAGAGTATTTTGACTATCAAAATTTGCTCTATATATACCTAAAAAACATATATGTACAAAGTCGTTACACATCCAAGGGAAACGGATCCTTGCAGAGAATCTTCTTACAAACAAAAGAAGCCCAAAATCAATTTTTTTGAGTCAAAATCCAGGGGAAGCACGAATGAGCATTTTTAGAGCTTTTAAGACCACTGTGCGCCGCGGCGCGCCGGCCCGCACCCTTTACTCGCCCGTTCTCTCAGCCTCTTACACTCACTCTACCTAAAGCGCGAGAAATTGGGCAGCGAAATAGACTATCTTACTCTCCCGACGTTTTTCCTCGTTAGGTCCAATCGCCAGACCCAGCGTAAGACGCGTAGCTCAAAAATAAATTTTAGTTAATGTATTTTTTACGTAGTTTGCGATGATGTACGAAAATTCCTATGTTAACGCACATAATCTCGCGATATTTGATAATATTGCGTCAAATTGATAACTATAGGTATAGAACAGTTATATAAGCACCATGAAGGTTCGCGCTCATTACTAGAAAACGGAAGAAATTTGTACATTATGTATCACTTGTAGATATATCGCCCTGCAGCACCTGTACACACCTTACAAACAAAAATAGACTCAGACATTTTCAACTATACCATCTCCCCTTCCCCTTCCTTACCTTAGACATGATGATTCCAACAGCTATGCGACCGCAGAAAAGTGCTTAGGTATATAGAAACAGCTGCACTTTAGCGCTACCGACTGTGCTCTTCTGCTTTGTCAATCGACGTGTACGGCTGCATCGTTCGCGACGATGCTACCCAACCAGCACCTGTTCACTTTTTAACATCTGTAGTTTTCTATAATGAAGCAAGCTCTAAGTTATTTGGAAAGCTATCTTTACGAATGTTTTAGTATGAGAAGAAAAGGATATATAAAGTACGATAACGTCAAGATGTCTAACTTATGTTGTCTACAGATCTCCACAAACTGGTAACATGACGACAAATTTTTTGAATTTACCTTGCAACTGATATTGTAACGTTATCTTCTATTTAGTCAACCAATGATATCTAAGAAACGATAATGCCAAGTCATGAAATCAGAATAACTGTACAATAAGTTGACAGTAGATTGATGAAGGTATCATATTATGCGTTAACTTACGTTATCCTAAAAATGCTAATGTAAACACGACTTGAAGACGTGGACTAATTGAAATGTCAAAAAATGAAATAATAAGTTTATCCCATTTTGAAAAATATGTCTTATGTTTAATATGGTACTGCGACGATAAAGTTAGGAAGTGATGCATACGAAATCCATGAAAATTTACGTATAGTGAGACTGCACAAGTTAACTATACTCAATCTGTAATAATATGTCTTTTGGTAACATATCTGCACAGCATCAGGCAGGAGAGTTTAGTAAGGCATGGAACAAAAAAAAGCGCCAACAAATAAACCAAAGGCACAAGGTAGTAACGAAAATATCAGGAAAGAGAACGTTTAGTAAAAACTGCACAATGTGAGTCGTGTAATGTTTAAATAAGAGGTAAAGTGTTGGAGCGAGATTTGAGGTTACAGAGTCACGAGAACAGCTAAAATGACGCTAAATATTAGAAGCACGGTATCCACTTATAACACCACTCTAGACTAGTGTGTCATTACGGTAAGTAAGGAGGAGTATACAAAAGTTATTGAGGAGCAGATAAGAGTGGTTTAAGATGAAATGGACAAGAAGATACAGGAGGTAGAACAAGAAGCCGTGAATCGTATGAACATGCTGAAGGAAGAATTACTTGAATCGTTGTCCGAAGATCGAAAAGAGCATGAAGGTAAATTCAATGAAATAGACACTTTTGTCTAAGACAGCGTCAAAAATAGAATTGATAGTGTAAGAACGCCTGTGAGGCATGTCAGTTACCAAGAGTGGCCCAAGAAAACGGAGGAGAAAAAGAAGAGAGAAAACAACATGGTGATTAAAGGTAAACAAATTAGTGAAAGAGATGTGAAAAAAAGTGGAAGGCTGTTTAAAGGAAAATCTGAATGTGAATACAAAGGTCATTTTAGCAAAAGTGGTTGGCGCAAAGTAAAACGGAAGTGGCAAGGTAGTAGTTGTGAAGCCGCTCCTAGAGGTAAGAAAAGAGGTATTAAAGAAAAAGAGGATGCCCAAAAGAGGAGTATGTATAGAAGATGACATGACTTGGCAGTAGAGAGAAATTCGAAGTGAGATAGTATACTGAGGGCTAAGACACGGTAGAAAAAGGTGCAAATACAAAGGTTGGATACAACGAAGTCTATATGAAAGGTCGCAGCTGGAAATGGAACTATAGGCAAGGCGATTCCACCTGGGCCGGTGGACGAGGATGCAGATACAGATAAAGAAGGGAAGAAGAGCAAAAAGGAGAAGTAATCCAGAGAGGACAAAGAAGAAGCCTACATGACCAACTGCAAAAGAGAAAGAAATCTAGGTAGTGTAAGTTAGATAAGGAGATGTAAAACAGTGTCCTACAGTAAAGAATGAGAGTGTATGACTTTTACAGGTATCTGGAAGATTAAGGAAAAGAGATAAACAGTTTAATACAGACTGAATATGCTATTATCGTTGTAAAACACTATTATAATTTAGGTCAATTACAGTAATCTAGGTATACTTCTTTAGCACTGGTTAAATTTAAAGTACGATATTTTTATTATTAATTGAAAATTGCAGTAAATGTAAAGATGTTAAAACACGGAAGTTCCTGTAAAACCCCGATTGGTTAAACAGTATATTAAATAAATAAAATAAAATAAATATATCTTTGAGTTATAACTTTTGAAATACCTCAAAACCTAAGTTATCATCTAACAAAGTTAATAAGTAACAATGTTATTAGACGTTTTAGTGTCGTAAGTCAACACCAGACTTGGTGCAACAGTCAGAATACCTACCCAGCACTCTGTTATCTGCGAAATTTATGTAAGTAAACTTGCATAAATTAAACGTTAAAATTACGTTAAATTGGACGTGCACCAAGTATGCTGTTAGCTAACGACACATAAAAAGTCTATTAACATTATAACTCTTAGATTATGAGGCATTTTAAAAGTGATAACTCAAAGATATATTATTAGAGATTGAGTATAGTTAACTTGTGCAGTCCCACTCTACGTAAGTTTTCAGAGATTTCGTCTGCATCACTTCATAACTTTATCTTCGCAGTACCATATTAAACATAAGACATATTTTTCAAAAAAGGATAAACTTGCTGTATCATTTTTTGAGATTTCAATTAGTCCACGTCTGCAAGTCGTGTTTACACTAGCATTTTTAGGATAACGTAATTTAACGCATAATATGATACCTTCATCAATCTACTGTCAACTTATTGTACAGTTATTCTGATTTTATGACTTGGCATTATTGTTTCTTAGATATCTTTGGTTGAATAAATAGAAGATAACTTTACAATATCAGTTCTAAGTTTTCGCAATGTAAATTCAAAAAATTTGTCGTCATGTTACCAGTTTGTGGATATCTGTAGACAACATAGGTTAGACATCTTGACTTTATCGTACTTTAGATATCCTCTTCTTCTCATACTAAAGCATTGGTAAAGATAGCTTTTCAAATAACTTAGAGCTTGCTTCATTATGGAAAACTACAGATATCAAAAAGTTAACAAGTGCTGGTTGGGTAGTATCGTCGCGAACAATGCAGCCGTACACATCGATTGTCAAAGCAAAAGAGCACAGTCGGTGGCACTAAAGTGTTGCCATTTCTTTATACCTAAGCACTTTTGTGCGTGTACATAGCTGTTGGAATCATGTATAAGGTAAGGAGGGGGCAGGGGGGGGAGTAGTTATAGTTTAAGATGTGTCAGTCTATTTTTCTCTTTTTTTGGGTGGCTACAGCACAATATATATATACAAGAGATATAAAACGTACGAATTTCTTCGGTTTTTTTGGTTATAAGCACGGATCTTCGTGGAGCTTATATGCTTTCTCTAAACCTATAGTTATCAATTTGACACATTATTATCAAATATTACGAGATTTCGTGCGTCAGCATAGGACTTTTTGTTCATCATCGCCAACTACGTAAAAAAAACAACGGTGAGAGTTTTTTTTTATTTACTATAAGTTTTTTATTCTCCCTAAGCACATCTTGAACATACAGTTTTGTGAAGATGATTGATCGAATTTTTTAACGTTGAATGAACATTTTTTTGTTACCAATAGAAAACTAAGGGTTCAAAGAATTTTATTTACTTTGCTTTAGTTTGATTGTGTTTAATAAAATTTTAATATAGAAAGCACCTTAACGTGCTTCTTCTCGTATACAAATGTATACATACTTGGGTTTGTTGCCGTTAGGAAGAGATAGGCATCGAAAAATGGCTTTCCTAACATGGGGCTGTTGGCTCTAGTGGGGTGGCTGCGCTTCCGTGTTTTATCTGTATAAGTCTATGTTTACTGTGTGGGGTGATCATCTCAAGAATGAGGGTAGCTCATAGGACCTCTGTCTCTTTGTATCATATGATGGTTATCAATAATAAAAAATGATAGAGATCCTCGAGTCTCTACCCCTATTTCCAAGATGTTGTCCCAACGGAGCTCAGTTGCATGGTCTATTAAATGATTCTGTGAAGTTTTCACGTGATCCATCGACTTTATGTTATTAATTACGTGATTATTTACGTGATAATACGAATTGAAGGTGGTATGAAGATAATTTCGTATGAGTGATGAGGTACATTCACAGTAGCGAACATCCTAGGCAATTTTCATTTATTCTAGAAATAACTGAAGTAAAGTCAAAGTATGCTTGACTAAAAGTTCAAGCAGTTGTAGTAGACGATGCAGGTCAAGTAAAATACACACATGCCCATGAATTTGATTTGTAAAAGTTCTAGGCAGTTGTATAAGCCGGCGCAGGCCGAGTAAAACACACACGGGCCCATGAGTTTGAGGTAATCGATTGTACTTTTTTTACTCTTGTGCTAAAAAAACAATTTAACAAAACTCCCAGCACAGTTGCGAGTCCCTGATTAGTGAGACCACCTGACGATATCAACGCGCCCTTGCGTGCTCTCGCATTGTCATACATGGACCTACCGACGTAGCGTAGTCTAGGTAGCAAAGACTCGTATTCACTGTGTATACATGCGGACACTGCGGACCCTTGTATACATACAAAACTTTGCACACATACCTGTGTATACGCAAAGATCCTAAAATCCTCATAAAACTTCCTATCATACGTGCAAGCCTTTACGTGCATGTGTATAAATGCGGTCACTGTGGATCCTTGCGTATACGTATATACACGCGGACTCTGGCGTATACACGTTATAGCTGTACTGCATATACGTATGGACCCTTGCATAGCCGTGCGTTTCTGGTGTGTCCGTGCCAAACCGTGCGTAGCCGTGCATTGCTTTGTTCATACTGCATAGACATATCCACTATGTCCCCACCAGCTTCATCGCTGCTAGTGGCGAAAACTGGAAATGCTATAGGCAGGATAAACAAAACGGATTTCTGTACAAAAGCATAGAGAAATCCCAAATATATTTAAAAAATAATTTTTTTAGTGTATAAATAACTATTATTTGATAACTCATATAAACTTTGTGTGTGTCAAGCACTTTATTTGATTTTTTAAGTGACAAAGACAAGTGGAGCATTGATTATTTGGTCAAAAAAATGGGTAATTTTATAACCTCGTACAAGCTTAAGTGTGCATTTTATCATCTGAAAGACGTTTTTAAGAACGTCTTTATATGTCACCGATAATGTTACTAATTTAATGTACAGTAAGTTTCGCGACGATCATCTGATTTCTTCTACGAACAAAAAATTAAAAAACGGTTGAAAAAAATAATGCAACGTCGTGAGGTGACTCGAGCTTTCGGCTTCACTCGCCAGATGGCCTTAAGTACCAAATTCGCTTTTCGCAAAGGGAAATTCATTCGTGTATGTATATATATAAATTAAGTATCTGTAGAACTGTGGGTATACGTACATAAATTTTGTGCAGCGTTGCCAATTCTTTACTCGCTGCCTGTTTCCCCTTGCTCCTCAAATGTTCTCCCTGCTAACTGTATGGAAATCCTTAATACCAACTGATATGAATTTGAAATATTTCTGAGTTATCCTTACATACTTCGGTGCATTTATTTGCCACAGTTCACAAAATTAATTAAATAAAACTATGGTCAGTTTTTCAAACCATCCATGGACCAAGTTTTTTTTATGCAGTAAAAAGTAACGTATCATTGGATGGAAACCATTCTTTCTTGAACATCAAATCATTAGAAATACTTTTAGCATAATAGCTCATAAAACTTAAGTCATAAAATTTACTAAGTTTTCTATAACGAGTCATGAACTTTGGATTGAACATTACCTAAATCTTTGATATAACCGTAATTTTTTAACCAGTCCAGTCACATTGATTTCTACTCAAAGAAGCAATCTTCGCATGTAAATGCTCCAAGAAATAAAAAATACGAGAAATATGGTTGTAAGTTACTTTATCAACAGAAATGATTGATAACATACACTTTAAAAGAACTAATTGTCTGGTAGTTTAGATATAAGAAAAGAACATTTAGTATGTTCTATACTTACATCATACATATAGAAAAAGTTCAAATCATAATAATTTGGCATAAAAAACCACTTTCCAATAATAAAATGCACACTTGGGCTTGTAGGAGGTTATAAAATAATCCATTTTTTTGACGGAATAATCATTGCTTTACTTATCTTTGTCAGTTAAAAAATCGAATGAAGTCCTTGACACATAAAAAGTTATATAGATTGTCGAATAATAGTTGTTTATACACTGAAAAATTATTTATAAAATATATTCGGAATTTCTCTATGCTTTTATACAAAAAAACATTTTGTTTATCCTGCCTATACTCATAGATAGCATTTCCAGTTTTCGCCACTAGCAGCGCTCAAGCTGGTGGGAACATAGTGGATATGTCTATGCAGTATGCATAAGACAATGCACGGCTACGCAAAGTGCAGCTCGGACACACGAAAGAACGCACGGCTATGCAAAGGTCCGCGTGCACACGCGTGGCTATGAAAGGGTCTGCGTGCACACGCGCGGCTATGCAAGGGTCGACCACATGTATACACATGTACGTAAAGGTTTGCTCGTATGATACGCAGTTTCAAAAAGATATTAGGATCTTTGTGTATACACAGGTATGTGCGCAAAGTTTTGTATGTACACAAGAGTCCGCAGTGTCCGCATGAATACACAGGGAATCCGGAGCTTTGCTACATAGACTACACGGAAAGAAATATTGGGCTGTATGAGCTCGCATATTCATTGGGCTCTTACAGTTCAATACAATGAGGCTCCTACAGCCCAATCATTAGACTCA
>JAPYYV010001232.1:0-29415 GCA_030522625.1 Copidosoma aretas
TAACTGATATTATTATTGATTTTTTTTTTTCCCCTTTTTATAGCAATATATTTTTTTTTTTTTTTTTTTTTTTTTATTGCGGAGCTTATAGTCTATCACTTAAAAACTTTTAAACTAACTTATATGTGTTTTTTTTCGCTTAATTTTTCTCTCTGGTTTTTTGTTTTTTTTTTAACATTTTACGGACGATAGGCTTGTCAATTATTATATAGTTTGTCAGTGTATTATCATTGACAAAAGTCTTCCTTTCTTTTGTCAAATTATTTTAGATTTTCTCGAATTCATTTTTCTTTGTTGTTCTTTTTATGAATCCTACATTTTCCCATCCTCTACTTTTCCATGTACAAATTTAACTTTTTTGTCTATTTTGTATGATTTTTATTGATTAAGACCGTTAATTCTTTGATTAGGCAAAAATAAAGTCATCTACTCTTGTTCATTTGTATAATGTGCTCAAAGTAAATTTCTTTCCTTTTTCTTATGCCTAATTCTAGGCTGACTATTACTGCCTCTATTTTATATATATATCCTGGTGTATTTTCATTTTAACATACCATGATATTTGTAAATCGGAATCTATTTTTTCTCTTTTCATTTCCTGTTTCATTCACAAATCAATGCCTACCCCTTCCGCCTCTAGTTTCCATATATATAAGTGTGTCTTTGCATTTAACCTCAACTACATTTTTTGAATCAGCCTTCTATTTTTTCTGTTTCATAGGCAAGTCTCCGCTACGTATGAGCAATATAACTTTATAATTTAGTCGATAAAAAATATCGCTTGATTTGAACTTTCTACTTTAGCTCTTTTGCTTAAGCCAAAAACTGCTTTGACTGCCTATCACGCTCTACCTGTCGTTTTTTCTATGTGTCACGAAAATTTTCTTTTAAGATGCTAATTAATGGGTCAATGTCCCCTTTTAAAACTTCCAACGCTTCCGATTCAAATTCGAACAGATCTGTTTTTATCCTTCTTGATTCAAAAATTAGTATTATTTTTTGTGTTTACTTTCAGTCTTTTTTTTGTACCATATTTATCGAAGTCTTTTTGCATATGTTTTGTGTCCTCAAAATGCTCGGTGCCTACAACAAAGTCATCAGATAATTAAAGACAGTAAATCTTGGTTTTGCCTACTGTTATACTTTTTGTATTATTTTACATCCACTTATCGTCTATATTCTCTACAAATACACTTAAAAGTACGGGTCTTCATGAGCACTCTTGTATCACTTCTTTCAGTGTCTTGAATAAATTTGCTAGCTCCTGGCCATAACTATCCGTTTTTTGTACATTTTTAGGTTCTTTTCAACATTCTTTTTATTTTTATACCTATTACTCTGATATTTAATTTTACCCGGATCATTTCTCTATTAATGTTACCAAATTCTGTTTTGAAGTCTAAAAGATAGCATATGATTGATTGCCCCACTCCTCTATTTTATTTCTAATTACACTATTAAGTACAAAAATATCGCATCTTGTTCATCTTTTTGTTCTAATGCCAGCCTGGCTTTATTATTTTACACTTCTCTACCTATACTTTTACATTTCATCGATTATTATTGCTGAAATATTGAATGCTAAATTTAAAAAAGCCACTCCCCTATTGATTTAAGGACGTTTATGCCACTCAGTGGTACTTAACCAATTTAGTATAGCAGATAATCATTGATATTTCAAATAATGGTTGTTAATTATCGTTAGTTACACTTGAATAACCTCAAAAACCTTAACATCAGAAAACTCACAAAAAAAATCAAAAATTTTAGCATGATGCGAAAATTTGAGTAAAACTTCACAACTACATAGATATACTAAAACCATGGGAAAGTTTTTTCATATCAAAATATCTTTAAAACGGCACGGGCAATACTTCTAATCTTTTAGGAGATGAATCATAGTTACATTTCTCATCTTGTACTTGTTTTTTATAATAATTGTAAATACCGTTTTTTTTTATCGATCAAAACCTTACTCGTTGGGAACTCAGGGGTTGGATTCACGTGTTAAAAAAGTCAACTTTAAAGCTTTATACTTTCAAAACGGTACCGCTGAGATTACTGAAATTTAAATATAACATACATTGATACCTAAAGAACTTATTTAAAATTTGAAGACAATCGTAAATAAAATTATTTTGGCATAAACGTCCTTAACGTTCTTTTACTACTGTCTTGTGTATTTTAAGGATTCTTGCTATTTCCCACGTTTCCATAGTATGTGTGTTAGTCTATGAGCTATAAAGTATGCTCTTTAAATCAATTATCTAAAGTATTTACAGATTCTTAAAATAGTTTTCTATAATTCTGTCTTCTTCTGCGTCATTTCTGTTTTTTTATTTTTACAAAGACATTCTTCTATTTGATGATGGATATATCCTTGTAAAATCCTTCTGGAATTTGCTATTGATTCCAATACTCCTTTTTTTGTTTTCCGTACAATATGTATCATCGTTGTCTCTTGAGAAATTTTTCAAATTATTCTTTTAAGTCTCTTTCTTTATAATAATCTCTATTTATTTCTGTTTAAATTTTTTTAAAGCTCTCCACCACTCATTTAAATTTGGCTTTCTGCTATACTGCTTTTTTTTTGTCTCGTTTCATTTTTTTATTCTTCTCTCTTATGTCATTCATGCATTTTGCGTTAGTCTTTAATTCTATCTTTACCTTCTATTGTTTCTTTAGTATGCTTAGATTTAATCTATACCTATTTTTTCTGTTTAATTTTTGTTGAATCCTGTTCATCGATTTGCAATGATTTACCATCAAATATATATATTTACCTTCTTGTGCGCTCTGCTTGCAAATTTTTCAACTAGTTATTTAAAAAAAAAAAGTTATAGTATTTATCAACATATGAATTGATAAAATTTCTTATGATAATTAAAAATTTTTTTCTTATTTATTAAAAAAGCCTATAATTGCTTTACTTCGGGGCTAGGACTTTAGAGACATACACAGACGTGATGTATTGTGATTTTAGAAGACAAAAAAAATTTAACATAGCATACATTACCCAGTGCAATAATATAAAACAAAAACAGTACAATTCTTTTTGGATACACTCACTCGATCTTTTGAAGAAAAAATTACCATTCGCTTTAAATACTCATAGAAAAACTATAAAAGCTATAACGAACATACTGAAAATAATCAGAACTTTGAATAAATTTCATCACATCTATATAACATTCATATAAGATTATCTCTATACTTATATTAGTACAATTATTCCGTCGATGTAATGCTCTGATACTCATTACATTTTTATTGTATTTCAAACAATTGTTACTATTCTATTTGAAAACCTTTTATAACTTCTACTGATTTTCTGATATTTTCTTCAGCTAAAGAGATTCTCTACTGTTTTGAATATGCGTAAATTACAATATTTTGTTATTATAAACAAATTTTTTCTACTCGATGTATGGTAAAGATTTGTAAATTAAATTTAGAAAATTTATTACAGACTTAAACTTTGTTGTATTAAAGTAATTCATTATTTTTTCACAATTATACTTTTTTAATTTTTGTTAATACTTATAGTTAATGTAATTTAATGTTATAAAATATTGAATTAATGATACAAACACAAGAATATTAAACTTCAGAAAAATTGCATTTTTAAAAATACATAAATATGGAGACAACAATTTTTTTTTTAAATAACTACAAAATGTTTAAAAAAATTTAAATAGCATGATTAGTATTTGTTTTAAAATGAAGTATCTTTAATTATGATTAAAATCTTAATATAAATATTATATATAAAATGCTTAAGAGGACCCTTTTTATCTTTTTACTGAAAGTAAATACCTTTATTTACGAATGACTTATAGTAGCGTTTATGCTGTGCAAAGAAAAAACAAGTACACGTTATGAGATAAGTCTTTATGTATCATTTTTTCTTTTAAGGAATTATTTTTTATCTCATTTTACAACCTCCGATCATGACTGATAACTTTTCAATATGAAATCCAAACAAACAATTTTTAATATGACCATTGTTTTTCGTGAATATGCCCCTTATAGTATACTCTGTCTTACTCTAATATTACTCATGATTATTATTCTGTTAGTAAAGATTGCTATCTTAGATGAACCAGATTATTTTGAAACAAACTGATTATTGACCAATCAGCAACAACATGTGCTGAGTCAGATCACTCATTATAACTAAGAACTTCGTACGACTAAGATGTGATTATGTATAAAAAAAAGTGCGCTTGTATGTGGATATCAATTAATCATCAGCTTGCCCTGCTTTTTTCCATATTATATATTTAAGAAATATATAAGGCAATTCATTAACATGAGAAGCATAAATATTGAATCATCTACACGTAACAATTGATTTAATATTGCGAAAAACATGGCAGCTCTGTCATTGGCTCATACAATAGCTGCTTTGAAAGACACCTTATATTTTTTACATCATGTGATGTACCGTGTAAAATTTCGACTCAACCAACAATGTAGGAACGTTTTTTGAGCTGCCCAAGTTTCCTTCAATAGCATTTGGGAGATTTTGCGGTCAGTGTCAATTTCTGTCATTTGCTTGTTTTGAGCAGTATAAACTATAGTTGGTTGTTAGATTCGCTGTTGTCACTTCTCAAAAAGGAAGTATAACCATTGTTTTTCTTCTATACATATATATTCGGTGTGTAAACTCGAATATTAATAAGGATAACCTGTATTTGTTACATTGTCAATTTTATTTCCCCTGCCTGTATATACATATTACTGTTTTAAATTGTGGTAAGGGTTACTTATGTGAATTGAAAAGACATCTAAAATTATGCAATAAAAATAAACAATGTTAATTTATTCCAACATTATAACTACGTGTGCTATTTTTATTGCATTCTATACTCGACATTCAATAACTTAATCTTAGACATATAATAATTTATAAAGAAAAAAATGAAAAAAAATTGTAAGAAATGTGGTAAGGGTTTTGAAAGATCAGATGGTTTACGACGGCATATGAAATGCCACAATGTGACACAAATAGAATAAATTATTGTTTAAAGCAATTAATGGCTCTCATTGCTTATTATTTTTTAACGTCTATGGAGAATAGGAGAAACTAACGATACTGCTAAATTTTTCAATATTATAGAATCAATATCTTGTTAATGAGAGCTACTTTTTTTCTACCCTCATGTTATTCTATTGTTCATTCGTTAATATAATGTTAATCTTAAAATATGTAGAAGGGAGAAATCAAAATGAGACTAAATTATTAATTTATGTGCATGGACTTATAATCAAGTTTTGTGTGTGTGTATTGTGAAATAGGTTATGAGGTGATGGGGGGATGCTGTGGGGGAGGTTAGAAGGAGGTGGAGGGAGAGCTGTGGGTAGCCAGGGGGGAGCTAAGGGGGAGCAGGGGCAGCGGGGGGAGATAATCCCAAAAAATGGGGTTAAAAATTACGTAAAAATGAACGGATAACTACGTGATTTAAGGGGGAGCCGTGGGGAGCCGAGTGGAAGCTAAGTGGAAGTGGGGGGGGGGGGGGCTAGAATTCTTTGTTGTTTATACAACTATATAATATAGGGAGACATATATATATATATATATATATGAATATGTATGGACTGCAAAACTAATACTTATGATGTCATATCTCGTTACTGGGAACGTTGTTACTTAATTATTTATAGACAATTGTTCATGAGTTCGTTATAACGTTACTGCAAAACTAGGGCTGTGATAATCTCGCTTAGTATTTTTATAGTAATTCATATAATTATATTTAGTAGTTATACGTTGCATATTTGTATTGGTTTTCAAACGTAACGGGTATAAGATCTTTAGTTAGAATAAAAGTCTCATAATGCCTTAAATAAAACAATAGTCGTATAATTATTCACCTAGATGGTTCTTTGTACATGAAAATATCGTTATAATCAATAATTTGTAAAAAAACAGACGAATGTAATAATTGTCACCAAAAAATTAAAGTGTATGCAACAGTCATCGAGTATACATGAATTTTTTTACTCCTGCACAACTAATATTGCAATGTTTAAAAAAACAAGAAAAATTTTTTTGTGATGTTATAACTAAAAAATACATTATACTTTGCAAAACTTATGGAGAGAAAAAGGCAGATAACATACTATCGTATTCTTATCAAAACAACTTGATTGATCTTATTTCTGACGTAAAATGAAGAGGAACTTTAGTTATAACAGGTAATAAAGTGGACTTTGCAGCCAAAGACTCAGATATTCAGCTACTCTACAAGCTTTGATCTATAATGTGAACGACAGAGTAGAATAGACAATTCTTTTGGAGTAATACAAAATTAAATGGAAGCTATGATTTAGCAAAAGCTAGGAAATTAAAAGCTACACCTAGTACAATTTGCTGATTTTCTGATAGTGTTCAGAATGTCTTTATACTCAAGAGATCACAACAGATAATATTCACAGCTTTATTATAGTTCACAAAAAGTACATTATGACCCACAATTTGAATTACTATTTTCATACAAGTGCAGATGTTTAATTTGATTCAAAGTTTCCATAAAACCCATTATGATTCTATAGTAACAAATGCGATCTTTTATGTCTAGCAGTAAATAATAATGCATACTAAGTCACCGACAAACGCAATGCCAAGTATATTTTTTAGTTCTTATAAGTGTTCTAATATCGTTTTTCTATTGTTTACTCAAAGATGACCTTTGTCGAATAATTTTGTCCATATTGTAGATCAAAGCTTTTGCAATGGCTGAAGATCTCTGACTTGATATACAGTTTTCCTTTGATCACACCAATCTATGCACCACATTTGGTATCTGTGGCTGTCCAATCTTGATAAAAAATCTAGAAAGCATTACTTAATGAAATCGTCATATTGTAAAAACTACAAGACAGCTGGATCCTAGCTCTTGTAAAAATTGGGTAGTTAAAAATTGTTATTAAGTTCAGAAATATTCTTCATAATCTTTGATTTACAATAATTTTTGATCCTTAATAATTATAAAAGCTTTTGTAATTGTTAAAGATCTTATATTTGGTGCAGACTTTGTTAGATTGAAGTGAAACTGTGTTTTAAATTTCAGCTTCTTATTCGTTAAAGATATTCAGATTTGAGATGCAAGCAATATTTTGTGAATAGGTAATGATTCTAAATAATAAAATTAAAATGGGAGCTCTGTTCCAGAAAAGCTAGGTAACTAAATGCTACACTTAGTAAACTTTAGTGATATCATTGTATCTCCCACAGCGTTTAGAAACACTATTTACAACTTGATTGTAGATCCCTAAAATATATTATAACCGGCACTTTAAATGATTTTCTATACAACTGGAGATTATTAATTTGGACCAAATCAGATGAAATCTTTCTATGAGCTAAATTATAATACATAATAAGTCATCAGCAAAGTACACGCCAAGTTTAACTTTCTAGTTCTTATAAACGTTGTAATCCAAATTCATGAACTGTTTATTTCAGCATGACGTTTGTCAAATAATTGTATCCATGTTTCAGATCGATGCTTTAGTATTGCTGTAGATCTTCGACTTAGCATAGAATTATCCTTTAAACACACAAATTTACTGCATTTTATATTTTGAATTATTTCATAAGTCTGGATATTAAATCTAGGATAGTTAAAATTTATTTTGTTCATTAAAAATATTTTTGTCCAACCTTACTCCAAACTCTAACTTAGGCATTATTATAAGTCCTAAAGTTCATACTATCATTTATAGGATTATATACGAGTAATAGGTCTTTATTCACGATTCTGATCCACAATAGACATTACAGCTTCTGTAATTCTTACGGTTCCAAAATTTGGTACAAAATTTTGTAATTCAAAATAAAACTTGTTATAAATTTTAGGTTCCTAGGCAAGCATAGATGTAAAATGCATTTATGTGCATTATTTGCTCAGATTAACAAAATTTTATTGTGTACGATCAAGCATTTTATTGCATATACATACATATATCCTATGACGTTTTTATTTACTATCTCACACACGTATTATGATAATGAAAATGATATCGGGCTTTGCCGGAGGGATAAGGAAGCAAGGCGAGTACAAAACCGACTTGTACGGTGATTTTAGAGCAGCAAATGGGAACATACGCTCATATAATTATTTTAAAGATAAAGGAGCATAAAGCTATTCACTATGACATTTCTCCTGCTCATCTGTGAGGAATCGATGCGGGAAGAAAGAAAGAAAGAGGAGCACGCACTCAAGAAGGCTCGATGATGGCTCTGACCTTATCCGATACCTTCAGTGATAGGTGATGAAAATATAGCAAGACTCACAAGGATAAGAAACCATGCGTGCTTTAGTTTAAGTACCAATGGCATCATATAAGAAACCTTATATCTTGATCCAAAAGCAATTATTGGGCATCTTAAATAATTGATCAAAGTGAGACTTATAATAATAAGAAGACAAGGCTTTAAACTTGAAGTAATATTACGTCAAATTATACAAAATATTACGTGAATTGTCTATTTAAACAAGCAAAAACAAGCAATGCAACTTAGCCAAAAACAATGGGGATTTAAGCAAAATAGTAAACATGCATTTGAGCAATGAAATAATGGAGCATCTAAGGAATATGAACGGTGATTTTGATCAATTTTGAATGGTGCATCTGAACAATATAAGTGTTGTGCATTCAAGCAATATAGAGCAATTGTGCATCCAGGCAATATCACGGGTGCATTAAAATGAGCTTGTAATCAATAACGCCACAACAATCGCAAGCATGACACGAGGTATGGCAGATCCCTTCCAAGCATTAGTAGAACAAAGCAACTTGCTTGAGCCAATATCAAGCAGAGAATGTCAGTACTCATGAGCTCGTGAAGCCGAGAGGTACTGGTGAGTCGCTTGCGGTAGGGGCTGCCGAAGTTTGTTGGTGTTGGAGCGATGGTGCAAGCGGGCGTGAAGCTTATCCCTGAAAGCTTAAAGACGCATCTTGATTGGCGGCTCGTGACGACTGCCTACTTGTCGTTACATCATGAGGACCGGACAACTCTAAAGCAATGATACACCTACCTGGGGCTTCACGTATTTCTGGGGAAATTGATTTAATCTTAGATGTAATTAAAATAAGAAAATAAATAAATTAAAACAAATGAATGTTATGTTTGATCGACAAATTTCATGCACTGCTCTATGCAGGATTCGGGACGAAAAGTCAATAGGAAACATAGCTCTCTTTGATAAAAATAATATTATCTTTTCTTTATTAATATTTTGACATAAAAGATAAATGTGACCCCCGAAATACACCAATGATACCGGTAAAGATTCCGACACCCATGTTTGAACATAAAAAAAATGAACATCAATATTTATTTCCATTGCTTTATTGCACTCCAGTATATTGCCATTTGCACTGGATACAAATGTATGGTACACCATACGACCGGATCAAGCACCATATTGCATGTTCCAAACGTTTGCATCACTTCAAGCCATTTGCAAAAATCGTATACTTCCTGGTCAAGAACATTATCGCAACATGCACAGACACCTTGTTAGCAATAATTGTACAACAAATCGAGCGGATCCTTCATTTGTCCTTATCCGTACTTTTCCTGCTAATTACCTGATGCAAGGAAGGGAGCTCGATCTAGAACGGTAATTTAATAATCTGTCGATTAACAACTCTCGCTTTTCGTTGTTTACCATTCAACGTTGCTATTGGTACGTGCTCACAGTTCTTGGAGGGCACTCGTCCCACTGGAAATGGATCACTAAAGAAAAAAGATTTAGGAACCCGTTGAGCTCATTAAGGGATCCCCTAATCACTGCACGCTGCCATACTCGACCGTATATACCGAAGTAGACGATGTTATCAGCGCAGCGAAGATATACGCAACCTAATAAGCCAAACACATCAACTACAGAGCACACAATCGAGCAGTATGATGTATACAAATAATACTTATACACAGTATAGCTTTAAGCACGACAAATAAAAGCTTTCGCAAATCTCATTTTCTTTGCCATCGTATAGCTTACATGCATCGTCAAATATAACAGTGACCTTGTATGGCTTTTGTATATAGCTAAGAACCTAGCTATTTGTTACTTCTTATTATTAAATACATTTAGTGCTTCAACTGACACATTATCATACACCTTAAACATATAATATTAAAACTTGTATTTTTTTCCAACCACCTAGCGTGATTATAAAAAAAAAGACAAAGAAGCTTCGGAGCATCTAATTTGAACCATGTTACTTCAAACAAAAAGAAGGTATGCGCTCAAATAAAACAAATAAAAATCAGGTTTTATAGATAAATCTTATACACTGCTTTATTCTGGATTCCGGACCAAAAATCGATTGGTAACAATACATATAAAAATGTATGAATTCATATAGATCCGTGCATTAGTTTTTTGTAGGCATCGGCATACATCGAGCAAGTATAAAATCAACGTCATCTAACGGGATCAGTCCTGGTATGCCCTCCAATTATGCTTTAAAAAACAATATTCAAAAAAATTCAACTTTTCCAAGCTTTTCTTAAACACTGATGATTAAAAAATTAAATATAAAAAGCAGAATAATAATGAAACAAACTATTACGCAGTACAATATAAGGAGGATACAACAGATTCATTAATTTTTCGAAATTTCGAAGATCCCAAATATATTTTTTTTTTAGCTTTTCGGGGGAGCTAGAAACGAATTTATTATCTCTTTTACCATAAACGCTTGTTCAAGCATATTGTTTAAATATATAATACACTAAACATTTAAAAATACAAATTATACATCAATTCCATGATTTTTGACCTTGCTTATTACAAATCAGACATTTATCTTGTGAAAAACAGTTATTTAAGCACATTGTCTAAAAAATATTAAACAAAAATTCTTACATATACAAATCCTTAATGATCTTAATGGGTTATAAGGTTTTTTATTGATAATATGAGATTCATTTTGTTAACTTAGTGCATCATGTCAACAAACATTACGCAAAATTTTATCAAAATATAAACAATGTATTACTTTTATGGTTTTTAAAATCGCTTATTACTAATATGCTATTAATTTTGCCAACAATTTTAACTTCGTACATTGCTTACACAGTTAATAAAAGTACCATCCTAAGAATACAAATTATACATTATTATTTAGGTAGTTTATATTGCTCGTTATTATTCTTTTACTTCTTCAGCAAAAAAATGCAAAAATAGCTTGTTATATCAAATATTTAATGAAAAAGTTGTCAATACAAATGACAAATTATATTCTTTACATTGTATCTACACCTAGTTTGACCGTAAGTACAAGATAATATACCCTAATAAATTCCATTAACTAGCATATACAAATATAGTTGTTACACAATTTTAAGTTGGTTTTTTATGCTGCAGACTTTAAATATCAAAAAAAAATATCGTGAATAAGAGACTTAAGTCTTGCGTGTCACATAAATATTTATTGTTTTTTTTAACACCAAATTTCAAAAATGATTTTTTGACATGGTTGGGGTCACATAGTTAAGATGCGATATGTATCAATATATCGTTAAAGTGCAACGTCATTTAACTTTTAGTACATTGAAAAAAGGTTAAGTTTACGCATCACTTCATTGCATTGCTGATACTAAGATTGAATTAGTTCCGGGGCTTGTTTTTTTTTCGTGTGCAACGGGTACACACCAGATGAATGAAAGTTTTTATTTTGTATTTTTTCACGTGCAATTATAATCGACAGGTTAAAATTTTTATAGTGTGGTATAATTCGTTTGAAATGCAATTGTTTGAACAAATTGTAAATATTCAAATGTGGGTTAAAACATTTTTTCTAATAATTGGAAATATTTTAAGAATAACATATCTCTGCCGATTTCATCGTACAAGGCTTCTATAAACAGTTATTTATTTTTTAAATCCCTAGATTGATAATTTTGTATCTGTTTTGATCGCTTAAAACCTTCTTATAGAATCATTTTACAGAAATATTTTAAGAGTGTATTTCTTCTCAAAATGGCTCAATTTATCAGATGAAAATTTGTTGCAAACATAAGTATTGTATGTTTATATTTGCTCAATAAAAGATCAATTTTGTAACAAATTTCAAAAAATGTAAATTTTGCTTGGAAAAATTTCCGTTTTGATTATTTGAGCGATTTAAAAACAATGTTTTATTATAACATTTCTATAAAATGCTCTTATTAAAATGTAATAATCAACGTGGATAATAAATGCTCAATATCAGGATTTCAAAAATTTATAACTTTTTTTAGAAGCATTTTACTATAAAATCAGAAGCTATTTTTATTTAATTCAATGTGCCAAATTATCAGAAAAAATATATAGAACGTGGCTCAATTTTTCAAAAACAGATATATTTTTAAGCGTGTGAGTGTGCAATTCTATTACACCCACACATGCATACGAATTAACTGCATACTAAGCAAGTTAAACCCTCTGTGGAAATTTATACTTAGCGCCTCCATCAATAAAGAAGGCGAAGTGTGGGAAAGAAAAAATTTGTAAAGATAGGAGAAAAGGATGGAATTCGTTTCTTCCTCGATCGCTAGCTGAAAGGAGCCGCAAACAACAACATCGAAATACCTGACAATAACTTACTACACAATAAAATAGCTGGTTACGTAACGGTGTGTAGCAGTCGGTAGTCAAAATCTTACTGAATGTGTATATTAATAATACTGCTTTTGTTGGAAAACCGAAAGTACTGATAAGTTTGGATCACAATGTATACGGAGCTGTTGTATCTAATATCATTGCCAAGTCATTTTATGGATTGTTGCATTTTGAAACGGATTATTCATATCAGGAGTTGCTTACCTTTAAAATGACCGGATTATAAATCTTATTAGGAATTCAAATATTTTTATGTTTGTTAATACTGTTATTATTCATTTTAATGTAAACCGTTTCGGAAAAAATGCGTTTTTCGTAATTACTTTCGTTCTGAAAAATTTTAATATTCTCCCAGTCAAACTTATGTTTCTGGTTTTCAATATGTTTGGATATGACTGATTTTAGATCGGATTTTTTTTTGTGTCGACAAACTCTCTCTTTTGTTTCTTTTTTTGTTATAATACACAGGAGAAACAAAAATAAAAGCAAAAGAGAAAGTTGGTGAACACATAAAAAAATTTGTTCCAGAATCAGTAACATCCAAACATTTTGAAAACCATAAACATAAATCGGACTGGGAGAATATTAATATTCTTGATAACGAAATTAATTACAAAAAACGCATCTTTTCTGAAATAGTTCACGTTAACACAAATAATAACAGTAATAACAAACATGGAGATATCCATTTTCTTAGTAAGATATATAGTCCAGTCCTTTTAAAGTTGAGCAATTCCTTATATTAATACACCGTTTGCACTTACTACAATGAATAAAATTACCTGGTAATGATATTAGATACAACAGCTCTATGTACATTGTATTCCATTCTAATCAGTTCTCTTTGTTCTCCGTCAAATTTAGTATTATTATATATATATATATAATAAAAATAATAAATAAAAATAATAAATATACATTTAGTAGTATTTTTGGTGTCGACTGCTACACACTGTTATGTAGCCATTTAACATATTATGTATTAGGCTTTCGTCAGATATTTTAATGTTGTTGTTTACGCCTCCTTTCAACTTGTGTAATATATAATTTTTTCATGTGCATATGTTGTTCATTTTTAGTTCGCCTAAAAAGGTCCGTGAAATGCGGACGAAAGGTAGTAATGAAATATATATATCCCTTTTAATAATTGTGTACATATTCATTTGCGCTTACTACAATCCACAACCGATCCTACATTTAAATTTCGTTAGATGATAAAGACGATCTCCCTATCTAGTTTAAAAATAGTTATATCACGTATAATAATCAAAGTAATAAGATATAATTATTTGTCCAGTTGTATTTAATTCAAAACAATTTTGTACTATTTGGGTAAAAATTATAATCTTATTCTCAATAGAATTCCATATTATAAAAAATGTAAATAGCTTCCTTTTACATATTATATTATGTCCAAAAAGCCGTCTTCCACTTCTTTTTGCATAAAAAATGTAATTTAAATTTTTACATAGTGACGTTTGATGGATATTAAAAAAATCTTAATTTTTTATTTTGAATCATCTTGATAAATAACTTTGCTTGGTTTTTATCATAGAATTACTAAGATTTTTGTAGAACATCGCTTATATCTGTTAGAAATCTTTCTGGTGATTTGAATGACTAAACGCTTAAAAAATTTGCTTTTGTATCCTCGTATAATTCCAAAAAAAATACAATTTTTTACAATGTTAAGGTTTTTCTAACGAGTTTTTATGCCCAAAAATCGGTTACTTTGTTAATTTAGGGTAAAGAATTTCAACATCCATTGCTTCAAAAGTTAAATCTTAAAGAATATTTTTTCTCGAATTATTTATATCTAAGAGACCCTCTAGATAATTTTAATCATTTTGGGCTCGAAATGTTTCTTTTTGTATCCTTATATAGGTTCACAACAAGATTTAACGTTTTACCCCATCAAGGTTGTTAAAACAGTTTTAATGGCTAATAAAACGGTTGCTGATCTTTCTAGAGTGAAGATATTTCAATTTAATTTCATTAATACTTATATTCTATCAATTATTAAAAAGCGTTATATAATTTATTATGATGTCACCTACAAAAGAGTTATGTTACGGACATCAATTTTAGTAATGAGTCCTAATTATTTATATGATTGTTTTTAAATCAAAACAGTATTAACATTGTTTTTTGTACTATTCGGGAAAAACAATTATTTTATTTTCGAAGTTATTCTACATTACACAGCATAAAATAGCCTTTTTCCACTTTTCAAATCATTCTGATTTTTTTTTTTTTTTTAGGTAAATAATTGCAGAAGAATGTTGTAAAGGAAGATTTGTGCTGATTTATTGGCAGCGGTTTTTACCTCTCCAAGGGTAAAAAAAAATTTATTTGAATTTCCAAATAGCAAAATCCGATACAGCTTTTATAATACGCTGTTTTTCATTTTAAATAATTTGAATGAAATATTTTGTTTAGTTTTTAATTAAAAAATACTGAGATTTTCGTAGATAATCACTTCTGTCTTAAAAATTTTTCGAGTGATTTCGACTACTTAAGGCTTTAAACATTCGTGCTTGCATCTTTGTATTGAATAAAAAACAAAATTTTAAGTTTTATAGCTTATTAAGGATGTTATAACAACTTTTTTATCCAGAAAACACTTTCTAGCTACTATTAGGGTAAAAAAATAAAAAACCGATTTATTTGACAGTAAAATGTATGTTTTTATATCCTTATATAAGTTTTTAAAATTGTTTGACGTTGTATACACTATCAAGGTTGTGATAAAAAATTTTGATGCTAAAAAAACATATTTTGTTATTTGGGAGTGAAAAAATCAAAATTTTATTTCATCATAGTTATATTCTATAGATAGTTAAATAGCTTTATATATTTCAATAATATTTTAACTACAAGATAGTTGTATCACGTATATGATTATGAGTAATATGTTCTGAAGATTTTTTCTATTGTTTTTAATTAAAGAAAAATTCAGCAATATTTTTTTTATTATTCGAGTAAATATTATATGATATTTTCAAAATTATTCTATAGCATAAAGCATAAAAACAGCTTATTTCCATATTTCAAATCATTCTTGTATAAAATTTTTTTTTTTTTTTTGCTTAATGATTGCAGATTATTGTTCTTGAGAAAACTTTGTGCTAATCTATTGGCAGTGGTCTTCATATTTATTAAGTGTACAAATACCAAAATCGATGTTTTTGAAGAAACAACTTGCCTATTCGAATGTTTTTTGGTCAAAACGATAGCTTTGTCCTGCAAACTAGCGCTTAATGCGTTTTTTCCAAACTAAACCACCGACACCGTCACACACCCTCTTTTTATGGGCTGTGGCAGAACGGCAGTGGGTGGTTGTAGGGAGTTTTTATGAAAACTGTGAGGGGGCTATGGAGATTTTTTTATTAAAATTGTCGGGGGACGGTGGGGGGGATCCAAAATTCTTACCGAATCAAAATAACGCAGAAATGCAACGAATTTTACCTTATTTTGTAAGGGTCAGTGAGAAAGTGGCTGTGGAGGGCGTATGGAGGGGACCTAAAAATGGTAAGGGGGCAAGAGGGGCTGTGGAGGGTCGGTGGAGGGGTAATATAATAATTAGTCAAGGTTAAATTCACGGAAAAATCGACGAACATTACCTTGAGTTGGGGGCGGGGGTGTCAGAGGGAGATGTGTGGGGGGTCTGTGAGGGGGGGGGAGGTATTATCGCCAAACCCACTAAATTCATTATATAATATAGTAAGATGTATATATTTATGAATATGTTACACAAGCTAACCATCGTCAAATTCATTATAGACATCAAGTATCAAAAACTTTAAACCAAGCATAATCATGCTAGAACAGAGCAGTTATGGGTGAAGAAATTATTACAAAATTTTTACAAGCTAGCCATACCAAAACGTGAGTCTGATAGTGAACCTATACCATTATTTTTAGGAACTATTTCTATGGCAATGACTTGTAGACAAATACAAGAGAGGACATATTTCGTTAGAACGTTGATTCCTTGGCATATTATGTAAGTAAAGTGTAGTTGATTACGAAAACGATAAATAAAAAGATTGAAATCTAAATTTTTCGATATTACAATTTTCTGTTATCCTCCGATTAAAAAAGAACTGCTTTTATCAGTTCATATTATAATGAAGCCTACTAAGCCAACTGTGCTGATTATAAAATTATACATTATAGACAATTTTTACTTGATTTAATGGAGGACATGGAGTGTAATGGATTTTTTCCAAGCAGAGAATCCGACGAGTAGGTGATAAATTATACAGGATGGAGGAACGTATATTTAGTAACAGAGATATGCAGTAAATTAAAAGATGTACATTGCAAGCAGTCGACGTATACATCTACTGTAGCATTGCTGGCTTAGCCGTAGAAATTTGCCGTACCATCGATGACACAATCGTCAACCCTCGAAACTCTGACAGCTTACCTACTATCAAAATAAAAATAGCATACAAGAACACCAAAATTTTGTTGATAATAAGGTGACTTCTGTTACCAAATATGTGCGCAATGTTAAATTAAACTTATTCAGAGAAATCTTAAAATATGACTGATAACAAACATGCATGTATAAAGAGACTGATGTATGCACTCAAGTCAAGTACTTTGCTTGTAGGGTTATGGAATCATGTTTATAGGAAGTAAACTTAGCTTTTTATTAATTGTCTGACAAATTGAAAATACAATACTAATAGATTCAAACGAAACTGGAAAAAGACTGATTTGTTCCAGAGTAATATTTATAATAGGATCGATGGGAATTTTAAGTCGTTCAAGACTATCGTTAACGTTTATTTATGATCTGAAACAAGTCCGCATCTAACAAGATCAGGATCCGTAAGTTGGATGCGATAAATTAAGTTCTAGTGATAATATTAATCGTCCGACTGATAAATTGTTTACAGAGTTATTTATTATGTTATGGTAAAATAACGAGTAAGCTTTAATACCTAGCCCATTCTAACTATCTTAAAGCTACATACAACGAGAGGCTTTTAAAATTCAAGAACTTTCTTGCGACATGCGGGTAATTACTGACTTACTTAAATAACCTATTCGATGATCCAGTTTTAAAAATACATCTTTATGTGTACTTGTTGAGGCCCTGTATGTTGTACAATATATGGGACTCAAAACTTGATGATAAATCTACTTTCTAAACTTTAGAAGGATCTATGAGATCATCGTGTTAGAGAATTCTAGTCCTCGACAATTACATAAGCTTGATTTAAGATTCAAGTTACGATTCTTATAGATACAATTTGGTTTTAAATACGATGATAATTATAAACCAGTTAGTACAAACATGTGTTATTATTAATCCGGTGTTCATTGGTTTTACATTCGTGTCTGCATTTTTTTTCAGCACTTCTGAATGCTTTTGGGATCACAACAGAAGAATCTACGTATTCATATCATATCGTTCTTCTTTATGTCTTTTTTCTAACTCGCTATTTTCCATGGTCTCACTTTTCTGACTTATTCATAAGTTTCCTTCTTGTGCCAACATTTTTTTGTGTCAGTTACATTTTTATAATTTTTTTCCACTAATACCTTATAATTTCTACGTTTCTATTACTATATATTTATTTACTTGACGTTTAGATATTTTATTGCTACGACTTTCCAACCTAGGCTAAATATTCTAATCTCTAATACTTATATGGGTAATTGTATCTCTGTATCTCCGTATATAATCGTCTCATAATTTAAACGATATTTTGGTCCGTGCAAAATTTATTTGGCTGTTATCATTGCGAGCAGTGTTACCTGTACTTGTTTGTGCTTGCTATTTCCTATACTTAATAATAGAAATAGCCCTAATGATTTAGTTTAAAAAAATTATCTCTATGAAACCTATCATCAATGCCCTCTGATTGTCTATGGAATTTGATCGATTTAAAATTATTGATGTAAATTATTGCGTGAAAATAAATTATACATCTCTATTAACGCTGTCTTGATGCATAAGTAAATATTCTATAAAGATCAGATACATTTGTTCTTCATACTTATTTTACACTATTGTTATCTTTATCTGCATGGTACTAAGTCAAAATCAACAAGCTTAAAACAATAAACTGTAATTATATAGTAATTACTTACAAATGCTTTTTATTTTCATAGACGTCTGAAAGGCCTAAGACATGAGGATGATCGATTAGTTTCATTATAGCTATTTCTCTCTCTACCTTCACAAGCACTGACTCGGATAGTTTTTCTCTGTTAATGATTTTAATAGCGACTTTCTTTCCAGAGACACAATGAATTCCCAACTTTACAAGACCTGAAAAAACAATAATGAATGATACATGATCATAATCCCAGCCTTAAGGTGGCTCCAGCTTGTGGTGTGGTATTTATATTGGGGTAGGGCGCTGCACAGTCTTCTTTTATGTTTAACTTAATAGTATTGGCAAGATTCTTTATAAATCGTCACCAAAAAGTTATTTAATACTTTTTAAGTTATCTAGATTCTTATGATTTTTGTCAAGACTCGATTACCACGTTTCTTCCTTTAGAAAATATGGAAACCTTTGAACGTATAAGTCGTCATTGAATCTATAAACTAAAGTGTCTTAAAAAATTTTTGTGAACCAAAAATGTTTTTGAACGATATTTTTTAATTACCGTTTAGAAACCGCTGTACAAAATTTTAGATCAAAACATTTAATGGAAAAACTTTTAGAGGTGAATTTGTAAAATTACGTCGCCATGAGGATGTTGGCTATTATTTTTTTACATTTTTACTTATAACTTTTGAAATTAGTCGTTGACCGGGGCTCTAAGACTCCGCTTAGTTTAAAATAAAATAAATTTTTAATTGTTATCTCAAAGGTCTAGCTCCATAATTTTATTTAGTAACTGTGTAAGGAATAAAGGGTTAACATCTTACTTACAACGTATTTTCCTATCTACTGTAAATTCACGCGGCTTATTTCTTGGTTAGTTATTAAATAAATTTAAAACACTTTGTTTTAAAGTAATCCAAAAAAAGCTTTTAAATTTTACACTGAATAGAGCTTTAAGGTTCCTAGGTCAGCGACTGATATTAAAAGTGATAAGTATGAATGTGAAAAAATAATAGCCGAGAACAACATGGCAGAGTGACGTAATTTAACTTGATTGTCTCTAAAACCCTTTCTACTAAATGTTTGGACCTGACATTTTGCGCAGTCGTTCTAGAGAGGTAATAAAACAATTTTACGCCAAAAAAATTTTGTGTCTTGAAAATTTAGAACATACTACGTTTTATTTAATCAGCGACATTTTATACATTTAAAGGTAATTTTTTTTCCAAAAAAAAAAAAGATACTCATCAAGTTTTGAAAAAAATTATAATAAACTACAATACTTGAAAAGTATTGTATATTTTCTTGGTGATGATTTAGAAATAATTACGTTAATACTAGCGAGTTAAACAGAAGTTTACTGCGCAGAGGTTCCCCTATCACAACATGGCATCACACACTAAAGCCACAATGAATAGTTCATAAAATGCTGCTATAGTTATAAGTGACACATGAATTTTACCTTGGAGCATTATACTAAAAAGATTGACCATTATCCCTAAAAACGATTAGCGACAGTGATATTATCATTGTTACATAGTTTTATTCTAGAATAATTCTAATAAGGCATTTACTCTTAGCAATAGAAACTTTCTTGAAGTATAAGTACATACTATAACTAGGCATTGCATTGTAACAGATTTTAGAATTCTGCTTGGTTCTAAAAATATTCGTTGAATCAAGCCTAGATCTATCATATACACATTTTTCTTAAAATGAATAGGCTTTTCAAGTTCTCTACCACTCACGAGTAACTCGACAAGTAACTGGCAATAATTTAGTCGTATACCAAACTTTTTTTGGTTAGATACTCGAAATTAGGACACATAGCTTTTCATTTTCGATATCGCATTATTTGTAACCATCTAAGTCATGAACGATATGAGTAAATCAATACGTATTAAAGACACAAATTAGAATCGACACTATGATGACTACTAAATTTGATGTCTCATGTTTGTTATAATGAATGATAATACCTAGTCTTTTGGTAGTCTAGTAAATGGCCATTAAAGTCTTTCATATTTCGACTATCATCATTCGTAAATTTAAAATAGTGAAAAAAAATCTGTTTGTAAATAGGACAGATTTTTAAGCGGAATAAATTAGATTTACATGCCAAAAGAGGATTCTTCTTACACACACAGAAACCTTCTGTTTAAGATAAATAAAAAGACTAAAATCTACCTTTTTCCACGTACACAAGCGTGACGCATATTACGTTGCTGTTCTACCAAGCCTTCTATCTAGCAATAGGGGAAAGAAAACGCACTCAAGTGCCCGATAAGAGAGCATCACCTTAAAATATACAGGAGAAGTAAGAGCATAAAATGACCGCCTGGCACTGTTTGCGTTAGTCGGCTCAAGCGATTAGTGTAAAGCAGATAATACAGTATTAGAACTAAAGGTTCTGATCTCAGAAGTACAGAGGTTAATGTCAGGAAAAAGTTTCGAATTTTTTTTTCGTTATCTTCCGGAGTGTATACCTTTTTAAGTTTAGGGAACTATCGGGAAATACACAGTACCGTTGGCAAAAAGTGAAGTACACGCAAACCTCCATAACAACAGCAAATGAGCTAACAAAATATCTACATAGCCACACCAGAAGATGCTAGAGAGCAGAATTTAGAGACTATTTACAGTAAACCAGAGGACAATATACATGAGGCAGATATTAATCATTCTCGTCACTGATACGATCACCATTCAGTGATTATTCTTTGAAAAATGTTTGTTTTCTTCACCTGACTTTAAATATAATCAGCATCTATCACAGTCAACTATACACATGTAAGGAAGTATACTACCTTAGTATGATTTGTATTTTCCCCGCCCCACTACAAGTGTCGGTAACATAAATGTCTCTTTGTACAATATGATATTAGAACGGTTAAACACGAGCATGCAGAGGCAATTTAACTAAGTACAGTGCAGGATGAATTATTGTAGGGTAAGCCATATAACTGTAAAAGAGAGAACAATAAATAATTAACGTTGAATGTCCTTTCTTTGTTTTAAAGGTAAGAAGTGTGATCATTGTAAATACAGTAAATAAGAAGGTATGTCTGATAATTATTACAATCTTTGTTTCACAGCGAAATTTTCGTGTTTTTATTTACCACAATTCAATTTTAAATTTCAACTGAGTACATTATAAAACGTTATTCTTGTTACAAAAGAAGAATATACTGGTGGTCACGATGGAAAAGTTGGAATTTACTTTTACCCTAAAAGCAATTCAGATGGAAAATCGAATCTAATGTGTATAACCTCAATAGAAACGCCAGACAATCAGATCTTTAGTGTACCGACACAATTTCAACCAGCAAGCTTATACAAATAAATAATTAATACACCAGCATTCAACAAGATAAAAAATTCATGAACCAAAAGACATCAAACAAGGAGTATTTTGATGACATTATCAGAGAAACTAGAAAATACATACGTAGACGAACGTGAAAATATACAGTTCAATGATATGTATTCGGAAGATATTACGAATGAAAACGAATAAACAGCTGAACCAAGCATAGAGAAAAGTTCTTTAGTTAAGATTTTTGAAAAACTCTTAGAAACTCAACGAAATAATCATAAAAGTACTGCATAAATAGCAGATCAGTTTTCAATCGAAAAATTTACAAACAGAAATAATAATGCTTTTCCATCGATATCATGCTTTGAAGATAATTGTAACAGATTGATAGTGAAGAAAAAAAGAAAATTAACATTTTACGCCTGCTGTTCGATAAACCATGTATCAACTGTTATCAAGGTATGATGATTACACATTCAATAGAATCTGATTGAAATTTGTGAAAACAAAGTTTCTGCAAAACCTTCGTTAGCAAAGGTTGCAGTGAAATTAGATATGTACACACATTTAAATATACAACAGGTACACTACTAGAATATGCAATAAAAAAGAAAAACTCTTACTAGAAATTAGCAAAAAATTGATACAGAAACCTTAATTGATCTTATTGTACTGGGGTTACCAAATCACGTAGCAAACATGCTTGATAGAGAGTCGTTGAAGAAATCAGAAGATAAATTTAATGAAATTAGTAAAATAAAACATTTTAATTATAAGCGGTCATCAAATAACAGAAGCATAAATTTTAGTCATAAAGAAAAATTTGAAAAGAAACTATGTTTAATATGTAAAGGAAAAGACAAATGAATCCAATTCCATGAAGAGCATAAATCCTGGTTCAAAACAGAAGAACATGGTAATCTTATTACTGGTAATGAAGCACTTGAAATGGAGTTGACTAATGAGGATATAAAAAACTAGATGCGCCACCAATAATTAAACTTATTGTTACATTAGATAACACAACTACAGTAAAAGGTATTTATGACTCTGGTTGAAATGTAACTTTAATAAATGCTAAACTATGACATATAAATATTAAAAATAAAAATTTACAACTAACTTACATAAAATCAATTAATGGCGTGGAAAAAACAGATAAAATAAATAATATGAAGGCAAAAATTCTTGATATAGAAAGAAACATAAACGCCTCTGTGATTAATAATGATAATTTTAACCATGAATTATTGATAGGGTTGGATTGTATTACAAAATTTCAACTAACACAAAATAAAGAATAAAAAATAAGGCAGATAATTTTTAATGATCAGATTGTCTCAAAGTTGAAAGAAGATCAAGATAATAAAATTAGGAATCCAAAGAACAAAAAAGAATTAAAAATAAAATCTAATTCTAAATCAACAGATACAAATGAAAAAAATGTAATTCCAGAACCAAATTTCAAAATAAATTTTAATGATAACATAAATACAGATGATTTTAATATGGTGATTGATCACTTAAACACATATAAAAAGATCAGATGAATCAATTATTTAAAAGCTATAAAACAGTATTTGCGAAAGATAAGTATGATACAGGAAAGAAACAAAATTATGAAGCAAGAATGAATTTAGTAATAGATAAATATTGTTTTAAATGACCCTATAGATATACAGAAATAGACAGAAAAGAAATAGATACACAAATAACAGAATTACAAAAACGAGGGATAACAGAAAAATTATATGGTCCCTTTGGCACTTCAGTAACTCTAGCGTACAGAAAAGATAAATGTAATAAGTCAAGGCTATGTATAGACTTTAGAGAACTAAATAAGTTAGTTATTCTTCAGGCACAACCATTTCCTTTGATAGATGATTTATCAACAAAAACAAGAAATTGCAAATATTATTCAACTTTAGATATTAATTCAGCATTCTAGGCAATACATTTGGGAATTGTAGATAATCACAAAACAGGATTCATAACACAAGAAAGTCATTAATAATGGACATGTCTTCCCTTCGGATAAAAAACGACGTCTGCAATGTTCTAAAGAATTTCATCTAGTAATATAAGAAAATATAAACTTACAGAATTTACAGGTCATTACATCGATGACATATTAATATTTTCTAAAACATTCAAAGAACATATAATACATTTAAAAAAATAAAAAAATTATTAGTACTAATAGTAAGAGAAGGGTTTAAATTAAAATTTTCAAAATGTAGATTTTTAGAAAGCTCAGGTAAATATTAAGGCCACATAATTAGTTACAATACAGTATCACCGTCAAAAAATAACTTAATCTCAATACACAATTTTCCAACGCCAAAAACTCAAAAAAATATAAGATAGTTTCTCGGTAAGATAAATTTTTAACATGTATATATTCAAAATAATGCGTCTATCTCAGATCCTCTCCATAAACTACTAAAGAAAATGAGAAATTTATATGGACTGACGAATGTCGAAAACATTTTGACCCATTGAAGAATTTTCCATCCACTCAGCTATATTCGACCAAAATTTACCCATACACATCTACACAGATGCTAGTTTAAAAGGTATTGGAGCCGTTCTGAAACAGAAACGAACAAACAATGAAGACACAAAGGTTGCTTACTTTTCAAGAAAATTAAATCAGGCTCAAAAAAAGAAAAAGGCAATTTATCTAGAGTGTTTAGCTATCAAAGAAGCAATAAAATTTCGGCAACATTGGCTTCTAGGAAAATCATTTATGGTTTTCACATACCATAAGCCACAGCAAAACCTTATCATCTAATCACGAACAGACAAAGAGTTAGGCGACTTGACCTATTACTTGACACAATACGACTTCAAGGTGAAATACAATCCAGGAAAACTAAATATAGAAGCTGACTGTTTAAGCAGAAATCCAGTACTTAGCGAGGAAAATAATATCATCGATGATCTAAAAATTGTAAATTTAGTAACTTTTAACGACATCTTAGAGAACCAAAAGAGAAATAATAATATAGAATAAAAAAGGATAAACTTGTTTTAGAAAATAAAATATACTATTGTAAAAGTAAAAAGAAGAACAACATTTTATCATCTGAAAATTTTAGCAAAGAATTATAAAGAAAAATACATAAAAATCTTTGCCACATAGGCATTAATAAATTGAAATGTATGGTAAAATCATACTACACAGCGGAAAATATAGACAAAAACATATAAGGAGACTTGCAAACGCTATGAGACATGCATAAAAAATTAATCTAGAGACCAAAATAAATATGGTTTTATGTCACATGTTGTTCCGGCTCGCTACCAATTTCAAATAGTTTTAATTGTTACAATTGGTGGTTTTGGAGGTTAGAGATCAACAAAAAAATACTTACATCTTTTAGTAAATCATTTTACACGCTATGCATACATACTTACTTCAAAAACACATAACGCCTATAATTTTATTTAAAAAAAAGGTTTATATCAATCAATAATAAAATAGAAATGATTCTAGCTGATTAATATCCTTGAATTAATTCCAAAGAATTTAAAAATTTTTTAAATAGAGAAGATATACAACTTATATTTGTATGAAAGAATGCTCTCTTCTAAAATGGACTAAACGAAAGATTAAATCATACACTAGATAATAGAATCAGATGCCAATTTAATGGAAAAATAAGATAAAGACTCAGCTTGGACATCAATAGCACATTAATGCGTGAAAATATATAATAAGACAATACATCCAGTCACAAAATACACACCAAGTGATCTAATATCAAGGATAGATAAATTAATCGTGCCGGATGAATTTAAAAATAAAAAAATGATGACTTGAATAAAAATAGGAAAATAGCATTAGAAAATAGCATCAAGTATCACAATTACAATAAAGCGAAGTACGATGAAGGTATAAAAAATTGTACATTCCAAACTGGAGATTTAGTATACATATAGTGGTAATGAACTAAACAGAAAATAATGGGACCAACTAAGAATCGGGCCATTCAAAATTTTTAATAAAATATCAAATTCAATGTATGAAATCAATATAGGACACAAAAAAGTAGAGTCAAATTCGTTTCACATTTCAAAGCTCATCCTGCTCAACCAGCCTGAAACTAACATTGCAGCGGACCTATATATATAATAGATTATAACGACAGTACGTTGAACAAAAATAAATAAATTTTTCTATTTCGTGGAAGGGGAGATGTAAGGAAGTATACAACTATAGGATGATTTGTATTTCTCGCCCCGCTATAAGTGTCGGTAACATGAATGACTCTTTGTACAATATGATATTAGAACGGTTAAACATGAGCATGCAGAGGCAAATTACCTAAGCACAGTGCAGAATCAATTATTGCAGTGTTGAACATATATTTATCTCGAACACCAAGCAAAAATAAAGCATATGAAATAGCACGACAATATAACACTTCCGGACTAATACTAAGATCCAGGCCATCTTAAAGCAATTTAGGTGCTGTAAAAAAGCCCTAGGCAAGCAAATAAATATATTTTTATACGCGTACAAGAATAGAACATACTGCAGAATTGAAAAAACATTTTCATCTTATATATATGAGATGATCCACGTCAACCAGACACCCTCATCCGTCCATGATTGCTTAAAGATTTTTCAGAACCTTATGGGCGTAAAAGGTAGCTTATTTCTTGTAGTTTTAAATGCAATGTGGCCTTTTTTGAAAATTTATGATGGCGAATCAATATGGCGGCTACAAGTAGTCTATCTGACCCTAAAATAACAGTTTTTTAGGAAAACACGAGTTTTAATTATGGCAGAGTTGTAGAATTAGTGTAATTTGTTATACTATTCATTACTAAATACTATCTATATGCCTTTTTAAATGTTTTTGTCTATATTTTTCGCTGTGTAGTACGATTTTACCATACATATCAATTTATTAATGCCTATGTGGCAAAAAATTTCATGTATTTTTCTTTATAATTCTTTGCTAAAATTTTCTGATAATAAAATGTTGTTGTTTTTCTTTCTACTTTTACAATAGTATATTTTATTTTCTAAAATAATTTCACTCTTTTTTTATTCTATATTCTTATTTCTCTTTTGGTTATCTAAGATGTCGTTAAAAGTTATTAAATTTACAATTTCTGGATTATCGTTGATATTATTTTCCGCGCTCAGTACTGGATTTCTGCATAAACAGTCAGCTTCTATATTTAGTTTTCCTGGATTGTATTTCACCTTGAAGTCGTATTGTGTCATGTAATAGGTCAAGTCGCCTAACTCTTCGTCTGTTCGAGATTTGATGATAAGGTTTTGCTGTGGCTTATGGTGTGTAAAAACCATAAATGATTTTCCTAGAAGCCAATGTTGCCGAAATTTTATTGCTTCTTTGATAGCTAAACACTCTAGATAAATTGCCTTTTTTTTTTTTGAGCCTGATTTAATTTTTTTGAAAAGTAAGCCACTGGTGTGTCTTCTTTGTTTGTTTGTTTCTGTCTCAGAACGGCTCCAATACCTTTTAAACTAGCATCTGTGTAGATGTGTATGGGTAAATTTTGGTCGAATATAACTGAGTGGATGGAAAATTCTTCAATGGGTCAAAATATTTTCGACATTCGTCAGTCAATATAAATTTCTCATTTTTTTTAGTAGTTTATGGAGAGGATCTGAGATAGACGCATTATTTTGAATATATACATGTTAAAAATTTATCTTACCGAGAAACTATCTTATATTTCTTTGAGTTTTTGGCGTTAGAAAATTGTGTATTGAGATTAAGCTTTTTTGACGGTGATACTGTATTGTAACTAATTATGTGGCCCGAATATTTAACTGAGCTTTCTGAAAATCTACATTTTAAAAATTTTAATTTAAACCCTTCTATTACTATTACTACTAATAATTTTTTTTTTTTTAAATGTATTATATGTTCTTTGAATGTTTTAGAAAATATTATTATGTAATCGATGTAACGTCTTCTAAGCTAGCTAGGCTTGCAATAACTTTTGACTGCCGTCCGCTACAGAGGGCGCTACCTCTGCATTTACTTTAAGAGAATTGAATAAAAGTTAGAAAATGTGTATGAATCTGAGCTCCGAGCCGATAACACACTTTGTAGCAAAGAACACTTCAAAGTTCTTAGAAAGTGTGTGCCACCTCTACATTCCCCCAAAGCGTCTAGTATTATCCGGAAAACTAGGCGATTAGTCAGCAGAAAAAAACAGTTTCTGCATGCTTAACTCATAAGATAATAAACATTACATGATGCTTGCTTACGTTTGAATTTTAAAGTTACGCAAATTCTGCCGTAAGATGAAAAAATTGACTAGTCTAAAATTTACTAAATTGTGTAAAATTTATATGCCCCGCTTAGTAAATACTGAAGATTGTGGGTCGGATACGACTAAACAAATTGACAATAAGATTATAAACGATCTCATTAAAAGAAGCATTTTGCATAAAGTGTTTTACTCTTCACAAATTGCGGTTGAAAAATTCGATTTTAAGTTAACGAATAGACTATACATAAGTTAAGCAATCCAACTGTCATATTAATCAATTTCTTAATTCATTTTTCAAGGACGTAATATATGGTACAGCACAAAATACTGTTCCATGACAGCTTTCTCAAGATATGGAGCGACTTATTGTAGTCAAAGTGAAAAAATGGTCTATAATTATGTTTGGCGACCTAAATATCAATAAAATTAGCTTTCTTTCACAATATAAGAAAGTGACTCATTGCGAAGCACTAAAAACTGTTGGTGATACTATTTTTTTAAGGTTAAGGGCTATCCATGGCAAAATAACTTCATATACATCCTTCATGTAGATTTTCAAATCTAAAAACATTTAATACAGACAATTGTTGCATTTTTTGAGAATATTTGCGGTCGTAAGCCCTATATAACAGCTTTTTGACGAATTTTTTAAGGTAAGGGGCTTTGTTCTTCGCTTTTACTGGATAAAAAGCATAGATTGACAGTAATAAATCAAAAGTACATTAGATTTAAGTCCTTATTGCATTATCCGAGAATAAAAGTGGTCGAAAACGAAAAAAATCTGATCTACGATGACCTTCTTGAGGTTATCAATCACGCACATCATTATGTATGCATACAGTAATCCAGATAGTACTCAGTAATAAATACTATAACAAATTACAATAATTCTACAACACCAATAATACTTTTGTCGACTGTAAATGTTGAAACAAGACAAATATTTATATCGGTCTTACAGTCACATTAATAAATAAACATTAATTAAATTTTTAATTTGAAGTATGTGTGTGTGTAATTTTTTAAAAATTATACCCACACATGTATACGCGATGCTCCATACCAAGCAAGTTCAACGCTTGTTGAAATTCGTACTTGGCGGCTTCACTTTAGAAGCTCGGAGCCAAAGGAA
>JAPYYV010001233.1:0-34336 GCA_030522625.1 Copidosoma aretas
GCTGGACAGGAGACTCGCGTACACAAGGCACATCAACTGCACACGCGGCAAGGCTTACGGGGCCTTTGTGCAGTTGAAACCGTTCTTCAACAACAAATCGGTTTCGCAAAAGACCAAGCTGCGCACCTTAAACGCCATCATAAGGTGCATTAGCACCTATGCCATCCCCACTTGGGGGGCTGCAAAAGAGAACAGTCTAAAGGCCATTCAGGGCGCCTTCATGAAGATCCTAAGGTCAGTACTGGGCACTCCGTGGTACATCAGGAACGCACAAATATGCAGGGAGTTTAACATCATCGCTCCCATCGAGGCGGCCCCCATTCTGGCCTCCATAGTCCACGCTGCCATCACGGACCATCCAAACCCTACCATCGCGGCGCTCGCTAACATCCAGCCCGGGCGTTTCGACCTAATTAGGCGCCCCTGTTCCCTAGTGGCACTCTACAATAACCCAGACTACACTTCTGATCTACCTACACCCACATCTTCTTCCGAAGACTCACTCTAGTTTCTCCGCCGAAAACGCACTTCACTTCGTCACGCTACCTTCTGGAGCATCCCCGAAATTCCCGCCGTTCCCCTACGGCCTCAGAATACACAACACATACACATTTCACAAGTACCCCCCCATCTACACAAAACACAGCGTACTCACACTTTACATCCACCCAGATACACAAATTTGATCCACCACATCTATACCGGCACAAGCCAGTCTTCCAGTCTCGCCCAGACGCGTAAGAGCCACTCAACTCATCCCTTTGAGTGTGAGCTGGACATCAAACTTCTCCGTTATTTTTCATCACCCCCTTCTCACCCCTAATTCCCCTGTCTTCTAGGGGGGCACAGTGCTTGCACTGGTCCCCATGCGAGGAGGTTAGTTTTAGTCGGTAGGCACTCGGGTGAATCCGACACTCTCTCCGGTCCGAAGGACAGAAGCCAGGGCGAGTCCGACACTACCTCTTGCAGTAGCTTTGTCCACACAGAGGCGTCTTTAGAAGATCTCCTTCTTCCCGCTATCAAAAAAAATTGGGTTATTTGTGGGGCTCCAGCAAGCAGTGGTACCAACTAGAAAATATTAGTAGTAGATGGTATCACTGCTGTAAGAACGTACGTGTGAGGACCATTATATGTATATATATATATATATATATATATATATATATATATATACACGTATAGCTGTATGGTAAACAAACATTAAGTGATGTCACGTACATTACGTATAATTGCTTAATTTAATTTTTGCCGGAATAAATAAACTTAGTTTCCTATATAAGTACACGATTACAAGGACCTAATAAAATATAATTCCATCGTAAATGATTGCAGTATAATTTTAAAATATTCAAAAGCGTGCACCTGGCATCTCAACAAAAAAAAAGATGAGTTTCTGCAACTACCTTGCTAAAACTACGACTCGATCAATACTTCACGGAATATTTGGAATTTTTCCAGGGATACCTATACTTTGCGAGGTACTATCTGAAAGCTAAGAATTTTACTGTAAAACAGTAACTGTTTTAATGCGTAACTCATTGATTACGGTTATAAAAAAAGATGTTTTCAGGTTGCCTAATAATAGGTTGTTCATAATTTTCAAACTTTTATAGCAAACTTGCCCTAATTTTCCAGGGTTAGGTAAATAAATGAAGACACCATTCGAATCAACTGGTTTTACGTAATAAATAAACTCCCTGTGACATCTTTACTTTTCCCACTGAAGCGCCCTTAAAATATCTTTTCACAAAAGATAGAATTAAATTTCTACCTTTTGATTTGTACAGTTTATATTAGTACTTGCATTAGAGCTGGGATCATCGCCGAACAAATTACGGCGGAATCAGCCACATCGACTTATCTAGGGATGGAAAAACGCTATATCTTAAAGGGAAAGCAAGATAGATCGAAAATAACAATTGCCAAGAGTTTTTTGAAGGGGAAATAAAGATCGAGGCACACAAATAGAGAGGTGTAGGTCGACAATACAAAATAACCATAATTTTTTTTTCTTCCGTTTATCTTGATGAAAGAGCGGTGCAGATTTTTGAAAAAATTACAGCACGTTAAGAATGTTGATATGGAAGTGCACAGATTATTTCAAAATGTTTTTATAACAACATTCCATTTAAAAAACAAACATATCGCTTTAACTCAGAGGATAAAAATAATAAGCCACAAATAAAAATTTTGACAGTGTTTTAAAAGGAAAATAAACATCAAGGTGCACAAATAAGAAGGTATTTGATGACGTTGCAACATGACCTTAATTTTCCACATTTTAGATATATCTTGATAAAAAACGGGGTTGAATTAATTGAAAAAACTGTAACACGTGATTCTATGACAACGTAACCACAAAAAATAGAGAAAGACTACATATCTCTGAGGGAAAGCAAGATCAGCCAAAAGTGATAATTTTTACGAATTTTTTAGAGAAAATAAACATCAATGCACAAAAATAAAGATGTGTTGATCAACGATCAATAACAACTAAACTTATAAAAGACAAAAGAGATTATTAATTTCAGAATCAATACAATCCATGCATTTATTGGCATTGTAAAAGGTGATGTACGCAGTTACACTACAATAAACACGTTCTGCAGGAAAATCTGCTATTTTATGCCAGCCGCTACATCGGATCTGAAATAAACTAACAGTGCCTGTTCTGTTATAGTAATCATGTTGCTCTTTCTGAGATTCATAACAAAAGGGTTGTTAATCACGAGCTGATCGGCCAATTTTTTTGTCCACCACATAAAATTTGATTTAATTTTAAGTTAACGTTTTACATAGTCTTCAGAACCAAGGGCATACACAAATTTTTTAGTCTGATCGCGTGTCGGAAAGCGGTCGAAAAATTGTGTCTACTCACTTGGAAAAAACGGATTGCCGCAATTTGCTACACATTATCACGCTGTCGCCGGGAATAAGACGACAGCGGAGGAGAAAAGGTGGAATAAGAGGGGAAAACGATGGGGAAACGGCGCGTTGGTGGTATGAGAGTGGCTGGGCCGCAGCAAAATACAGCAACGTATATTATTCAAATTACATACGAACTGTCAAGTCACTGGGTCACTGGGTACGGCCAACTCACTTGCACACGTCCACTAACGCGTAAAATATACGTACACTAATTCGCTTTAAGGTACAATGAACTTCAATGATTATAAATCACTGGATACAAAATTAGCCAATAGGCCAGCACGCCACGCGGAGGTCGCAGATTGCACACGGTTGTAAATAGTCACGAAGGACACACACAAAATCTTTCTAACAACAAACGCGCGTCTAGCTCCGGTGAGTACTTTTGGAAGGGATGGGGTTTTTAGCATGGACGGCTGATCAGCTTCACGCAGTTCACTTTGCTGCTCAACACGCACCTACCGTAGCTTACAGTTGAACCTGGCGATGACGCTGGTCAATAACAGCCGGAAGGCACCAGAAAGTAGGGCACGAAGAGGGCTTACACTAATGGCAGTGGCAGGTACTCGGATGCAACAACAGCTCTTGCGACGAAAAATGCAGGAGAGGCTCTCACGACGTTCGGAGCATCGTGCAACAGGGCCTTGCGCTGTGCTCTGCTGGCCACTTGGCTGTCCTTTTCTTACGCGTGCGGCTCTGCACAGACACTGCAGTCCACCTTATTGAGTCTTAAAAGACGAGCTGCTGCTTGTCGACGGTATCTACGTGGTGGTACTTGCCTGTGCTGGTGTTTTGTCATAGCCATAGCATTCATACGATGTCTTTGTAGTATGCGTGTGACCAGCCTTGTTGCTGTAAGGGGTCGGTATATGGAGAGGCTTATTGAAGCTAGATAGGCTTATTGACGCTATCAATTTGGTACCTTAGATAAACTTTATATTATACAAGCCGCGCGCAATAGTACTAACTAGCTAGGAGATCCTTCTTCTGTCGTCGTAAATACTTGTGTGTCGTGACACAGTGAAACGCCGTGTCACAAATCCCCCTGGTAACCCCTACCTTTACTTTGGGCTGTCGGTACGAGTTCAAAGAACCTATTATGGTGAAGGTACTGCCACTGAGATCCACTGATTTTAACAAACGGCAGTGTATCATTGTGTGAAAGTGTATGTGTATGTTAAGTGTAGTGTTGATCGTCTTCTTCTTCCGAAGCGGGTCAGGAAATAACTAGTGGGCTGGTTGCAGCCTTCTTTCGTGTTATCAGTGTACTGTCACGATGTTGGGTGTGTTTGATAGTGTATTAATAATTCCCTGTCAGCCGTGTGGTGTGCTGATTAACGTATAAAAAATAAAGAAACAAAAGTTGTAATGTCTTTTCTGTCGCAGACATTACTAAACAAAACAAAATAACATTTGTGTTCGTATAGTGATTACTTTATCCTTTTACTTTTTGATAGAGCAAAACAAAAAAAAACTTATTGCTTCATCTATGACATAATCATGTGAAACTTGATGTGTTTTCAAGGTTTAAATTTTAACTTATACAGAATTTTTAAAAGAGAATCAAAGTCATAACTAAAATTATAAAGAGCTGCTAAGACAAACAAAACATAAACAAGAAAATTGTCTGAGTGAAAGTTAGGTGCATAAAAAAATTTACAAAAAGTAAGATTTACTTCATTAATCTTGACTGTTCAATTCCTCACTTGCACTCTCCGAGTGTCGTGCCTTACAAACATTTATTGATTTTTTACTTACCCTCCCCGTACCTAAACTCAGCCAATACCTTGGCAGGCAACCGGAAAAAAAAACTGTGGCGTGGGAGGTGCATGCAAGAAACAAGCTGTGGTACGGGCGCATTGTCTTGAGAGTGGAAGGGAAAGATGAGAAGAGAAAAATAATAGATTCAATTTTTCCTAAGTTCAATGGCCACGTACGGCTAACAAGTGTAATGCAATATGCGATCAAGGTTTTTTTTTATTTCATGTATTTACCTAACTGGGGCTTTATACATAGCTTTGAAAAAAAAAGATGGTGGGAAAATAATGATTTAAATATTTTTAAAAAAATGAAGATAGAAAAGAAAAGAAAGAAAGAGAAAAAAAAAAATAAAAAAAATGAGGGCCTAAGGGGTTGTAGGGATGTTCATTAGCGAGGTGCCTGAAGAACTTTCTGCGCTCTTGTACCCATTGGTCGTGGCATTAGGTGCATTGTGTTACTGTTATGTTGCGGGTACGGTAAAATTTCCAGGTACGTGGTTCTAGGCAGTTATTGAACCGGTGTCCCTCTTCCCCGCACCTCCAACACCCGTTTCTATCAATCTTCATGGGGGTTATTGGACGCTTCTCTTGTCGTGGTGAGGGAGGATTTTGGGTGCTGCCAGGAACTGGGCGCGTATTACCCTCCGGCCCCATCACTAGTAGAGACATGAGTGGTGGGATAGTGCGTACCCTGAGTGGTAGTGCCTGGCCTTGTGGCGAGGATGGTCGGCCATTATCCCCTGGTTTGCCTTCAGTGTGCTTGCCGGTTGAACACAGGGACTCTGTGTCGTTGTACGTGTATCTGTCTACGTCATCACAGTCTTTCTCAGCCTCTTCCTCAATTGGCTCCAGCTGACGAGGGACAGGAGGGTCTCGCAGGGGTATCAGGGCTAACTCCTGGAACTCGTCTGAACTGAAGTGTCCCGGCCCATGACAAGGGTACTGTTCCCCCAGTTGTTCTGGTTGGCAACCTCAGGCCACCCGGTGAGCTTCACCCTTTTGCCTGACTGCCTCGCATATCGCATCGAAATCCGGGATTGGAAGGGGGCCATCGGATGCTGGGAGACGTCCTGTTCATGGAGCAAAAGGATGCTTCTCCGGTAGTACCTTGTCCTTCAGTTCCACTTCGAAATCCTCGCAAAGTTTGTTGACTCAAGGGTCCTGCCGTCGTAGATGGAGCCAATCCTTTTGGCTTGTGCAGAGAAGAGTGCCCCTTCTCCTGGCGAACATTTTCCTTTGGGTTCAATGAAGGGGTTGGACAACGTTTTAAATCAGATATATTAACTTTCTTTGCTCTTTTTGAATCGTTGTCTACTACTTCTAACACCACAACCGACAATGCCTTTGTGATAGTTGAGGGGCTCATAAATTTGGGAGCCAGTTTGCGCTGAACTTATTAGTCGCAGATGAAAGGACGTGATTCTTCTTCATGACTTGATCCCCTACCTTCAAGTTCTACTCCCTATGGTGTCTGTTATACCACCGTTCATGCTGTGTCCTCCCCTCATCAAGGTTCTTTCTAACTAAATCGCTTACTAGCGCAAGCCTGTTTACTCTGGCTTCCTAATTTTTTGTATCCCGGTAGTCTACCCCTGTTTTGTCCTGACTGTCTGGAGGTTTCGCTGGTGCCGGATGTCGGCAAAAATTTAAAAATGCAGGTGTTAGCTTTGTGGAGGCATTTTCTACGGTACTTATGGCAAACGTGAATTCTTGTAGGTGCAAATCACATAACTGATGGCTATTTTCGAGAAAACAATTGATCAGAGGGTTTATCGTTCTTATGACCCGCTCGGTAGAATTCGCTTGAGCATGGTACGGGGGATAGTCGTATGTTGAATACCATGGACCTCAAACATTGCTCCTAATTCCTTATTAACGAATTCCGAACCGTTATCAGTGAGTATGTATCCGGTTGCCCCCACCGATTAGGGATCAATTCTTTAAACGCCTTGCTTACACTTTTTCCATCTGCCTTTCGCAATGGCCGTAGTTCTATGTACTTTGTAAAGATGTCTTGGAAGAAAATAACGTATTTGTTACCTTGAAGGTGGTTTTGGTCCTATAATGTCAGCAGCTACCACTGCCCAAGGTTGTTCAACATTTCTCTAGCCCATTAAACCTGGCGGTGCTTGTTAAGACACCTTCTGTTGTTGACAAGTTTTACATGACCGTACATGGAAACCTACGTCATGGTAACACACCGGCCAGTAGTAGTAAGTTATTAAACGGGAGTATGTTTTATCAATTCCCAGATGCCCGGACTGTGGCTCATTGTGTGAGTCTCCTAGCACCTTCTTTCTGATTTCCTTTGGTAAAAAAACCTTTCAGGCATCTAAATCGGGTGCAATAGAATTTGTTAAAATCTTGGGTTTAAAATACCACAACTTTCCTTGGGAAATCTTCCGATTCGGAAATTCATGGGGTGAGTGTTTTACTGATTTTATCCGTCTTCGGTACCATGTATGCTCGGTAGGGGCAGTGTTTTTTATGCCCCCGATCGCTGCTAATTGATTCTCGTGAACTCGGGATGAGGCGTCGGGGAATTCGTGTAGCTTGCTTTTTCTATGAATAAACGTAATGTTATAGGCTTGCAGGGCTGTATTCCAACATGCCAGTCTCCCTGCCGGGTCTTTTAGTTTATAAAGCCATAATAGGCTACTATGGTCAGTGTGACTGTAAAACTTTCCCCTTGCAGATATCCCCGCAGACGGTCTACAGACCACAGTACTGCTAGACATTCTTTTTCGGTCATCGTGTAATTACGTTGTGCTTTACTAAGTGTCCTGCTTACGCAATAAATTGGATGTTCTCCTCTTGGGTAAGAACCCCCGCTGTTGCAAAATTACATCTGTTTGCAATGCGAACGACTTGGTAAAATCTGGCTTAGCGAGTACCGAAACCTCTGTTAGTGCATGTTTTAGTTTTTCGACGGCAATCTGTTGATCAGTACCTCACCCCCAAGCGATGTCCTTCGCCATCAGTATTGTGAGTAGTATTTTCAGATCTGGCGGATTTTGAATGAAACAAGAGTACCACACTATCATTCCAATGATGCGTTTTAACTGCTTGATGTTTGTTGGAGTGGGTATTCGACTATTGGTCGTAATCTATCAGGGTCTACGCGAAGTCCATATCCATCAACTTTGTACCCTGGATATTTGACCTCGGCACACCCAGACTCCGATTTTTCTCTATTGATCATGAGATTGGCTTCCTTCAATGCAGTCAAAACTATTCTGAGCCATTGCATATGCTTTGAAAAACTTTCTCTCACTACTATGATGTCATCCATGTATGCGTACACGAAAAAAACGTCTCGAACTCCGTTGCCCCACAGCCCACGTATTCTGCTCATAATATGACGGCATTACTTGCCAAGTCCCTAATGGCAATAGCTGCCGCGACTTGTGAGCTCACGTCGTACCATCGGCGCACGTCAATTGCCTACACACTCAAGAGCAACAGCTACCAGACTAATGAAAGAGCATCGCGACAACAGATACTTACACTATAGCGAGCTCACGCGTGCACTCGATTAGCGGCAGCAGAGCTCGCGACTTTTGCGCGCGCGTTGTGCCGAGTCAAAGGCCATCCGTAGCCACTATATACTGTTTAAGGCAGCCGACGCATATATGCAATACTTAATAATGAGAGAGGGGAATGACTTGTATCTTACTGTAATAAATCCTAGGAGCATTCTTTCCATAACTGAGCTTGACTTGAGTACTTGATAAATATAAATTTGTTAAATCCACCTATTTGTCATGATAGATGAGGTTAGATTTGACGTCCTACATAAAATAGTTGTGTATACGGGGAAGAATAAGATCTCCGTAAATATGAAATACAAATAAACTTGTTTTACGTTTATTATTAACTGATATGATGACAGGAATAGGAAAAACTTGAAAGAACTTAACTAATTACAAAATATTTATAGAAAATAATTTTTGAAGTAATTATATATTTATTACAACGTTGAAAATAATGTACTTGCTATGTAAATACATAATTTTTAGAGAAATTTCAACAGGCAATGTACAGTTACAACCTACGAGTTATAATTATAAACCATACGGCGCAAAAATATAATGTAGCTTATTCATTTTAATTGAGACTAGTGAGGGGTATAGCTGTAAATCGTTTAATTTTAATAATTTTTGCTTCCCCGTATTTCATATAGATACACATGCGCATATGTATACACGCGATGATTCCTGGGGATTACGCTGAACGTAATGTGCGGTGTATTAATAACTATACTGCTTTTGAATATAGATATATATAGGCAACACACGCTCACTGACCTGACGGTTATATATATATATATATATATATATATATATATATATATATATATATACCAGGTGTGATTACACATCACAGCGTGCTTGGCAAGTGGCACCGCTATGTTATGAGCAGAATACGTGCGCCGGAGGGCAACGGAGCTCGCGATCTTTTTTTAATGTAGAGGTTGTGGGTGTCTCTTGACTCGGCACAACGCGCGCGCGAAAGTCGCAAGCTCTGCTGCCGCTAATCAAGTGCACGCGTAAGCTCACTATAGTGTGGGTATCTGTTGTCGCGACGTGCTTTCCGTGTAGACATAAGGTTCCCACTCAAGTTTAATGATCTTGTCCATTATGACCTGGAAAGTTGCTGGGGCATTAATAAGACCGTAGGGCATGCGCACGTATTGATAGAAGCCTCGGCCTGGAACCGCGAAGGCAGAAAATTCTTTACTACCATCTTCCATCAATATTTGGTCATAAGCCTCACTAAGCTTGATCTTTGAGATATACTTAGTCTTTCGAAGTTTATCGCGAATATCGTCTATCAAACGCATTGCATAGGCATTTACCTTTGTAATCTTGTTGAGCTTCCGATTGTTAATGCAAAATGAAATTTTCCGTTAGCTTTTGGAGCCAATAAAGGGCACTTTCTGAATCCTCAACAATATTCTCGCGTTTCAGCATATCTATCTCATCGTAAGCCACCTGCAGTACTTTTGGCACATATATATGCGGCCATCGCTTATTAGAAGAGTGGCCTTGTACATCTATACTGTGTTTTGCCACTGATGTGACACCTAACTTTTCGGGGCGCGGAGGGATTAATTCATCTCGTAGACCGGTCAGTTCTTTATCTTCGTTAGTGATTAGAGTTTGTAAGTCCTCCAAAGCTGTGACTGCCGAATAGTATGTATGATCCTAACCCTCGGGGTAAAATTTCCACCATGTAATTATGTCTTGACTCCACGTGTCATTGTCATAATTTATGTGGAGTTTAAATCTTCTCAGAAAATCTATGTCTAGTATTGCCTCATGTTGCAAAGTATCCACTAGTCCGAATGTTATGGAATTGGTCAATGTACCAATTTCTACTTTGACTTAAAGGGTACCATGCACTGGGATAGACATACCATTAGCAACGGCTATTACTGTATCACATGGTTCGTATTTCGGTATTTTCTTCGAGAAATTCTTTCTTAAATAGCAGTGTACTGCTCCACTATCCACTAACGCAGACACCTTTATTCCATTTATGTCAAAATCATTAAAGTGCCTTGATTCATCTGACAGAGAAAATATCTCTACAACTTGGTTAGCGCCGTTGATCATCCAAGGGTTCTTTGACTCAGTGGGTAACCGACCCGAATCCGGTGACATTGTGCCGATATTTTCCCGTAGCCGTTGCACCCATTGTCTACTTAGAGTTATCGGGGATGTTCCGCCTCCTAATAACCCTAGACCTTTCAAATGCGTTTTTTTTATCTGTTCCCTAACACTTTCATAACTTATACTTAACCTATTTAACCTAAGTTTTAGCGCATTACGCGCACCTTTCTATATTTTCATGGATGTACTCAAGCCCAAACTATGGATGCTAGTTTTTGCTCTTCCAACCATACTTCGTATGCATTTGGCGCTTTCCATCCATATTTTAGTACTCAAATTGAAAAAAAAACACAAACGTAGAACAAACACCATGTACCAAGTGTATAAGCCGGCCTTTTGAGACACAGCGGAAATAACAGTAAGTTCTACTGCGCCCCTTCCTTCAAGTTTCCCGACCGTGAAGCTCCACACTTCTGACATTCTGTTAGTTTACTGCCGATTTTACCACACTTCTAACAAAAAATGACCTCAGGACATTCTCGTCGCCAATGGCCTGGTTGCGTACAAATAGAACAACCATCAACTCTCTTGTTCCTGAAGCTATCCCTGTTATCCGTGTTTTTTGTGAGACCCTTGCCCTGCGACGTCTGACTCCTTGGTTTGGAAAATTTTTGTTGATACCCCTGGTCTTTTGGATTTCGGACTAAATTAAGCGCGCTAAGCGCCTCTGCACTAGTATCTGTAGTCTCAATCGCGGCTGATTTGTTTCCACTACTTGATTTTTTGGGCTAGTAAGCTGCTATGGGAAAAAATGATTCTTCTGGACCTGGAGGAGGCCTGTAGTCCTTATCTTGACTCCTAACTATTTCATAATTTTTCCCCAGTATTACAAAATCAGTGAAGTTTAGTACTTGTGCTCGATAAATTCTAGATCTGTAGGCAGGGTGTAAATTCTTGTAGGCTCTGTTTATTTGTTCTTGCAACGATAACGGGGTTTAAAGCTGGTCCATTAATGTCCTGTTTTTCGAAAGATAAGTAGTGATGTCCTCATAAGGACCCTGCGTTCTGCGTTCAATCCCGCGCACTTATCGTTCCTGCAATCTACTAATGCTAAATTGCAACCGAAACGCTTGGGCCAGGTCATAAATTGACTGCCTCAAAAACTTTTCTCTTTTAAACCAGTGATTGGCATTGGCGTCTATCACCGCTGGTAACGCCTTGACAAGATCCTCCAGTGTCAGGTTATAAGTTAATACGCACTCTCCTAATTTCGTTAAAAACTTCTCCGGATCTTCTCTTGCCCCTCCCTTAAATTCCACCCCCCACCGATTTAGGATGTCCAGCGTGCGCAGTTCCCTTTTAAAATCATACGAATGCAAGGGGTAAATCTTCTAAGGTATACGGTTTAGCCAACGTGGTGGTTGATAAAATTGTGTGACAAAAGAAGATTGTTCATTTATCGCCTGATAAAAGGGGAACGTGGTGCGACGTGGTAGATTTATTTGTGTACTTGCAGAGTGTGCGTTTGAATATGCGTTTGTATCCATTACGTCTAGGTTTCATGCTTCCTGTCTATTATTAATATTTGGAAATAAATTACTGTAGTCCCTTGGGGGCTGGCGTGCATGTGGGTATAAAAAATTTTGATTCTCCATATGGTTAAAGTTTAAAAATGGGTTATAACTTAAAAAATTCCCTAATGCATGTGCGTGCAGATTTGACTAAATCGTACTGGGTTACCGGTCATGTTATACTGCACCTCTGACTGAGCCTCATTTTCCCCCAGACCTTAAACGTGTATATTATCTAACCTATCTTGTGCTTGTAATCCTGTTGGTATTTGCATGTTTATGTTTACTCGATTATCTCGATGTACTGTTGTTTTCCAATTCAGTTGATTACGTACTGGCAAGGTACCGCTAAATTGACGAGTATTGGTAGCAGTATTCGTAAATGCTAGCTGCGAGTTCGGTAAGGGAATTTAAAAATTTGTGATCGTATTATTAGTTATGTTCTCGTTTGTAAAATTAACAAGCCTTGTGTGTAAATTGAAATGTGCGCTTATTTGTGTTTAGTTGAGGTTTGCTGGTGCGTGGTGAATTTCCACTTCTGTTTCTATAATGTGTCGTATTGGACTATCAAGATTGTGTGTACTTTCCGTGTAGAGTATTGGTGATGATTGTTAACTTGCTTGCTTATGTTCTGACGTTATTGCATTTTCATTATCTATTTAAAATATCGTTTGGGGCCGTTCCTGTTCCCAATAAGATCAAGTGGTTGATTAGAGGGTGTCGAAGTATTATATACAGTAGGCAACATCTCATCAGTCTGTGCATCCCACCCGCAAAAGTTGTGTTCATAGTTTTGAATCATCAAAAACCTTATTGACCTACCACGACATTTGCTCGAATTACTTAGGCATCGGAAATTCAATGTAATCAATGAATGCCTAATCGCATTATTGGTAAGATCCGACTCTATTCCCTGTAAAATTTTTGCTCCCGCGAGCGGATCGACTGCACTAAAGCCACCTACTTCTCACAACATTCTCTCTGTCTGATCTACCAAGTAATGCTGACGCCCGGTCATCGTACGTGGCTCTTATCACTTAAAAAAAGATAATAATAAACTAAAATATTCTGCAGGGAAGCAGAGCGCAAATGTCGTTACATTGACCCTTTACCGTCCTGGAGAAAATCTACTCGTTAGTATTGGATCGTATTCAAGGTATTAATTGTTCCCTTTTACGTTATAACAGCAGAAAGAAAGAGAAGGAAAGAGAGAAAAGAAAAAAAATATGACGATGAACGAAATTATAAAATAACTTACCAGTTCAGCTAAACATGATAACTTTTTAATTTATGGGTATAGCTCTTAATCACGATAAGTGTAATTGTAATTACAATAGTTGATATTCACTTCCAAGGTATTGTCGGTAGTGGTTCGGGCGTACATTTATATGTAGATGTATATTGTACACTAACTATTTATATTATACCACTTGAAAACTACACATTACCATTGAACCGGAATGATTTTGAATGTGCAATAAAAAATTATGTACTGTAATCATTTCATCAATGAAAATTGTGTTTTATATATTGTAAATAAAAGTCCAAGTATAATAACTCGTAAGAGACGACGCGTTGCGTTAACCAAAATGGCCGCCAACTGAGCTTGCTGAGCAACCGTCCTGCTCCTCTCTGCTGAATCCCTTTGCACAGAGAGGTTTATGTGCCATTTATCACACTGTCGCCAGGGATTACGACGACAGCGGAGGAGGAAAGGAGGGTAAAAGGGGAAAATGATGAGGAAAGGGCGCGTTAGTGGCATAAAAGTGGCTTGGCCGCAACAAAATACAGCAATGTATATTATCCAAATTGCATACCAACTATTAAGTCACTGGCTACGGCCAACTCACTTGCACACGTCCACTAACTGCAGTGTACTTTATTAAGTCTTGAGCGACGAGTTGCTGCTTCTTGGCAGTATCTACGAGGTTTTACGTGCCTGTGCTTGTGTGCTGTTGTAGCCATAGAATTCATACGACGTCTATGTATTATACGTGTGAGATAGCCTTGTTGCTGTATGGGGATGGTATATAGGGAGGCCTATTGAAGTTAGACACTGCGCGCTACCAATTCGTAACCCTAGTTATACTTTATATTATACAAGCGACGCGCAATAGTACTAACTGGCTATGAGACCCTTCATTTGTCGTCGTAAATACTTAGGTGTCGTGACACAGTGAAACGCCGTGTCACAACATATTCCTAATTAACATATAATAACACACTATTACACATCTAGAAGAAGTAAGTTCTAGTTAGATTTGGCGTAAGGAACAAAGTAACGAATTTTGAGAATGTTCAGGCGTTTCAGTCCACTGTGCGTCCCTAACACCCTGTGACAACTAACACACAACTACATTTTAAACGTAGTTTACTAGCATTTTGTCAGAATGAATAAATATTGTTTCAGTAAAATATAATAATGTGGTTTTTTTATTTATAAGTATGCAAGATTACATTGCATTGAAAATTTTATATTTTTGAAAATTCGTAACTTGCTTTTGTTGATCTAAATTTTTATCTACAGAATACGATGGTTTTGTCGGAAAACAATGCAGTTTATTCACTTTTATTGACTAAGTGACAAATTCGGCAAACAAAGAAAAGTCTTTTAATTTTTAGCGTCCGGTTCTTTGAGTATTCTTGTAGTACTAAAGAGTGACACATAACTATACGCAAAGTGCCTTATAGGTACAGTTTTTAAAGGCAAAAATACCTGTAAAAGACTGACTTATCATTTTCTAATTTTTTAAAACTTTTTTTTTAATGCAAACATAAAAGTTACTAAAGTTTAATTTTGTCATGAAAATTTTGTTACGGCTACATAATATATGATCAAATAAGAAGGGCATAACATTTAAGAATGCTTTAAAGAATATTATTTAGTTTTCGATGAAGTATAATTTCAGTTTCTTTTCATGCGTACTTTTATAAAATAACGACATAGCATCTTTCAGTATCAGTAGTTATCATATGTATTCATAGCCATCTATGTGGTTTTTCCGGGGTGAATTCCATAATCCTGAATTTACTCCTCCTTATACATTTGACGTTTTTCTAAATGTTACGTCACCTAAGAACGATAAAAATTAATTATTTAGAAAACAAGTTTCTTTCTTCGAAAGTGCTGCGTAGAAATAATTTTTTCTCTCAAAACCAACATTGTCTGTGTATCGTGTAAGCGAGTAAAGTCAGTAGGATAATGTTTGGTTGCTCTTATGGTATACTTAAAACTTATAGTTCTCTTATCGAAGTGTTTTATCAATGACTCGTATGTTTATTAACTTAAAAGCATTAAGAAACTTGTAACTTGCAAATAATTTACTTGTCATATTTATTATTTGACAAATACATAAAATACAAGCACTCCGAACTCCTTCTTATGGTTACAAACAACTTGATCAGAAACAAGTATGTAATACAATCGCATTCATGAAGTCATGATGTGTCTGAAATTTTTGTATTTATTTGAACTACCTTTTGAAATTTTCAGTCTATTTTAGGTGTTTTTCTAATTCTAGGACTCTTGTTGAATTTTAAGTTTGTCAGAACAATTGTTTCTGCTACAAAATGCTATGATTGGAAATTCTTTTGTTTAATATCACTGTTTTAAAAGAGCAAAGGTTATTGAAAAAAAAACGAGCGACCGGCGACTGGGGCACCGAAATATGAAGTTATACTTCTTAAATATTTAACTTTTTAAAAAATATACAAATATAAAGAAGATAGTACGTAGATAAGAGAAGTACAGAGTATAGCCATGGCACGACGTGCGGCCAGGATTGCTGGTAAGGGACTGCCCGCTTTTATCAAATCTTCAGATTATTCTAAAATAAATTTCTACTATGATAACATCTCTAATATCACGCTAACGCCTGCCACATACGCTCAAGCACTTGTTCTTAGTCCCGTAAATAACACCCACAACATATATATATATATATATATATACTAGTGGGGCTCCGCCCCACTGCGTGCTCCGCACGCCAACACCTATATTTCAATATATTTATTCGTATGTCTAAATAATAAAAACAATAACCTTTTTTTTTATACACACATAAGAAATTCCAAAAAAAATTAAAATTTTCTATTTTCGGTTGAAAAAGAAAAAAAAATCCAATGCATCGTAACTAGACTTGTTGTTTTTATTTCTATGCTCTGCCAGTATAAGGTAAAAATCCGCGTTGCTCATATTTAAAGAATTTTTTTGTATTAGGAACTAATTGTTAACAACAACATAAAAACTTCAGTTTTTTGATATTTTATCATTATTACCGTATTATTAGACTTATTTGAAGCATAAAATGTTAATATACACTTTTCCGGAAGATGCATTTTTTTTACGTAACAATTTAGAGAACTTACTAGAAAATACTATTTAAACATCTTGTAACTCGTAATAGTATGATTTCTTAATCCTTTAAACAGTAACTTTAAAACAAACAGACAAATCGAAAAAAAAAAGTATTATTCAAAGGATTTGATTCAACCTTTAATTTTAGCTCATCTTGCTACCCTTCGGAGCTATGGCCATTTAAATTATTGCTAAAAATGATAAGATCTGTAAATTTTTTAAGGTTTTAGTCAGTAACATAATTTTTGTTCAACACAATTACTCAATAAAAACTTTTTATATTATTTTTTAAGAGTGCACTGAGTTATATACGCCAAAAAAAAGTTACTTTGCATATAAATTAGGAGTGTGCATCTCAATGTTAGCGATTTTTAGTGTGAGTTAAGCGCTATAGAACGATTTTAAACGACATATATATACAAAATTTTGGGTAGTACACTTACGATCAAATAAATATCTTATTTGTAACTCTTTAAAACCATTTTTAGCTTCGGAAAATGGAAAAAATTTGATAGCTTTTTTTTATACCGAAAATATCGTTAACAAGTAAATTCATACAAAAATCGGTAACCCTTAGAAGTATGGTTATACCTTCTTCCGGGTAACAGGCACGCTTAGAGGTAAACACTTTACTAGATCTAACATGTAAAATAGCAAATTCCTCTGATTTTCATAAAATTCTAGAGACAGCTTTTTTTTATTGAAGCAGAAATGAACAGAACAGCGCCTGGTAATACTTAAAAAGTCACTGAATTATTACACTTCTGAGCCTAATACTAATAAGCCTTATATAAAATTTGCTTGAAAAGTTGTGTTACATATTGGTAACATAGGACTTTAAATTTCTATATTTATGAAAGTTCATTTTATTCATGTGCATTGTATGAATTGATCAGTAACACTTATTTTGAAATTTTGGTGGTATTAGTCATATGCGTACAAACATGGATAACCAACGCGATCTCATACAAATTTGCTTATAATTACAGATACACTTATGTGCCATTTTTTGGATAGTTTTAAACATTTTAGAATTAATTATGGATATAAGTTCATTATAAGATATCATTGTCAAAGTCTTACGAAATATTTATTTTTTTAATTTTTTTAAACTTAAATTTTTTTTACTTGGAATATATCCCTATTAATATCATCAGATTCTGTTTTGAACTCTACAGACACAGCATATAATTGATTGGCGACTTCCTCTAGTTTACCTACAATTAAAATATATAGTACAAAAATATGGTATCTTGTTCTTCCTTTTGTTACGATGGCAGCCTAACTCTCTTTTATCATTTTTTACTGCTCTACCGATTTTTCTACTTTTTATCGATTATAATTTCTTTAATCTTGTATTTTACATGCAAAAAGCTATCCTCAGTAGTTTTAACGTCCTTCTACCTCTTCCCTGCGTTGTAAATTTGATGTATTATTGCTATTACCCACGCATCATTAGTATGTATGTTAGTCTATAAACTATGAAGTACGTTTGTCAAATCAATCGTTAAAATTATTTACGGATTCTCGAAACTGTTTTCCATAATTCTGTTATCTCCTGTGTGTTTTCTGTTTTTTGTTTTTCCCAAGACATTTTATAATTTAACGATTGATATATACTTGTAAAAATACTTCTAGACTGTGTTGTCGATTCTTACACTCCTAGTTTGTAATCCGTATAACATGTAGCATTGTTGTCTCTCGATAAATTTTGAAAATTATTCTTTTGTGCCTCTTTTCTTAGTACTATTCGTCTTTTTTTTCTGTTTTAATTTTTGAATAGCTTTCCTAAATTCATTTAAATTTTGCATTCTCCTACTTTGCTTAGTTTTCTTGGGCTTGTTTGATTTTTTCATCACCCATTATTCCATTTATCTTTTTTATGTTGGTCTTAAATTCTAATTTTACTCTCTCTATTATTTTTTTAGTAATATTTGATATTACATATAATCCATATTTTTCTGCTCAATTATTATTGAATCTCGTCTATCGACTTGCAATGATTCACATTTATAGATTCTATCATTTTTAGTTCCTCTGCTACCGGTGTAATTACATTATGTAACCTGTCCTATTTTTTTGTGATAATCATTCAATATGTACATTCGCTTAGCTTGTCGACTTCCCAATTTTTCATATTTATAAAATGAATCATATTGATAATTTTCATATAAATATATACGATTTATTATAAGATTAGCAATTTTTCTTCTATTTATTAAAGAAGCTTAAAATAGCTTCATTCTTTAATTAAACAATGATGATTAATATATTTTAATTGTTTTCTAATTATAAAGGTTTGATGTCGTTTTTTATTTCTTATCATGCTATTCTTAAAATAATAATTAAAAAAAACTTTTAATTTGAAAAAAATAGAACATTCAAAAAAAATATTACTTGGGCTAGGACTTGAGACCCATACACAGACGTGATGTTTTGTGATTTCAGATAACAAATAATCAAATTTAACTTAGCATATATTACCAAGTGCATTTATGTATAACAAATACAGTACAATTTTTTGCGTTAACTAACTCGTTTTTTTTTTTAATTACCCATTTATTTTAAGTACACATAAAACAACTATAAGAGCTATAACAAACATAAAAATAATCAGACTTTTGAATACATTTCATCACATATATATTTCATTAATATAAGATTATCTATATACTTATATTGGTAAAATAATTCCGTCGATTTAATGCATTTATGCTCATTGCATGTCTTGCATACTATATACACATTTTATACAACTGACACAATTATATTTGAAAAGCTTTAATATTATCCAGCAGTATCATAATTTTCTTTCAGCTAAAGCGACTCTGGACTGTTTAGAGTATTTTGACTGCGTAAATTTTAATATTTGCTTGTTATTAAAAAATTTTTTTACTTGTTGTATTGTATGAAATTTGTAATTACATTTGAAAAATTCAGTACATACTTGAAATTTGTTTTATTAAAGTAATTTATTATTTTTATACAGGTATTCTTTTTAATTTCTTTTATTACTTATAGTTGGTATGATTCAAATTTATAAAATAATCTATTAAAGATATAAACAGTAAAACATTAAACATTAGACAAATCTCATTTTTTTCAGAAGCCCTTTTTGCTCTTTCTACTGAAAGTTAATATCTATATTTACCGACAAATTATAGTAGCGTTTTTGCTGTGCTGAAAGCAAATACACGTTGTGAGTTTAGACCTCATATAAATTGTTTTTATTTGAGGAAATATTTTCGCAGAACTTTTCACAACCTCTGATGATGATTATTATCTTTTAAATATATAATTAAAACAAACAGTTTTCCACATAAGTATTGCAATCACGCATGATTGTTATTCTTTTAGTAAAGATGACCATCTTAGAGAAACCAGATTATTTTGAGTAAAACTGATTATCTACTAAACAGTGACCAGATGTGTGACACAAATTTTTTTTTTATTTGAACTTGTAATTTCATACGTTTTTCTAGATAAAATTACATAGGGTAGTACCAATCTTATACCCATTATGTATTGCTATATGTAATACCATATGTAATACCATATGATTTTACATAAGAAATTGCATACAGAATAACGTTCTATATTTGAAGGTGTGTTTTTTTCAATAACTTATTTAAATTGGACTAAAATTTCAAACTTTAATAAAATTTCTAAAACCTAAAATCTATAAAAAGAGTGACTGGATAGTTTACATCCAAGAAACTAATAGTGGAGTCAAAATTTACGATAACACATAAAAACCTTTTTTTTGGCTAGAAACTAGTAGTGGAGTAAAAATTTACGATAAAACAGAACGACATTTTTTGGGGAAGCTGGGGGGGGGAGAGAGGTAAGGGAGTCTAGTGTGAAGCTGGGGGGTCTGGGGAGGGTGACCAGGGGGAGTAGACGCAATTTTGTGGGGATAAAAGAGCTGGGTAGTGGGTGAGGGGGGGGGGGGGCGGGGGAGAGCTAGTACTTGCCCTGAAACCGTACAACTATATAATATAGAAATATATACATAAAAGAAGACTTAGAAAATAATGAAAAATCATTTTTACTCATAAATGTTCATTTAATCATACAAAATGGATGATTTACATATTTTTGATAAAATATGTTACAAACCTGCAACGGTCCAGTCCTACGCAGGACGACTTTACACAAGTTCTCTACACCCTATATTAGCATAACTGTTTAATATAATGGTTGCATATGGTGCAGAGTGCTTGTGCAGAGTTTTACGGTGAAGGACTGGACCCTTGACCCAGTAAATGGAACTAAACTCGAAAAATTACCCTATTTACGAATAAAGAATAAAAAGTGATGCGTCACGTGTGACACACCGGAGGAGTAAGAACTCCATAGTTGATTAAATTTGTACAAACGTATTAAAAAGAGAACAAGAGCGAGTAAGTGATAAATAGGAGATGGAAGTTATGTGCGTAAATACTGTGACAAATAAAGAAAACTATACATGAGATGCAGTAAATTTATTCTAAAACAAAAGCCTCTTCAAAATGTTAGTCATTTTGAAGTTATGTTGTATCTAAACAATATAAAAAATTATTTCTAAATGAAGTATGGATGTCTACATTGAACTGTAAAAATTGTTATTTTCGACTTATCTTGCTTACATGTCGAGATATAGCGTATTTTTTGTTCCTTAAAGTTTGTGCTAACATGCTATTATTTTGGAATAATTTGTACGTATTTGTATTCGTATATTAGACATGTTCTAATTTTTTCGAAATTTTACTACTTTTTTTTTTACCAAGAGATACCCGAAATTTGGAAAATTAAGGTTGTGGCGTAACGTCACGTCGACGAAACCGCTCTATTGATGATTTTCTCTTCCCTTTACAAAACTCTGAGAATTGTTATTTTTCATTTTAGGTATTTTTAAATAGTTTGAGGTTAAGTCTTAGTAACAACCCGTTTAATAAATAATGAGCATCTTGCATCGATTTGCTAAGCATACAAAAAATTTTTGGTAATTTTTTACCGTATTAAAATAAAATAAAGAGAAGCCTTTATATGCGTGTATCGCACACACATGCGCGCACACTCACACACATTTACAATGTACATCGATACACACCAACACATTAAGAACACGGTATACATAACACTATACATTGACTATACATTGACATAATACTATACATTGACTATATAAGTATATATGTGGCGGATTCGCAAGCCGAGCGATGAGACTAGAGCGGTCACCGACTCACTTATATCGCTCAATTCTAAAACTTTCAAAAGAATAGGACACACTAAACGTCAAATAATTCATCCATAGAATTTCGTATGAATCAACTAATGATGAAAAAAAGCGTATGGCCCTCTCTCTCTCTCTCTCTCTTTTTCCATGCCTGTGCGTATGGTAAAATAATGTAAAACCTTGCTTTCAATGTTTATAATAGAGAAAATAGAAATCCAAATTCACTTCCGGTATACATATTGAACTTCACTTTCGTTACAGATTTCTAAATGTACTTCCATTACACGTTTCAAATTTTACTTCCGCTACACATTTTAGAGAGACAGAGGTAATATTACAATCGTTCATTCACTCCCTGTAGAATTCCCCTATAAAAGTATAACTTTAAAAAGGTATGCCATAGTTTTTAAAAGCTTTCGTATGCAGTTTAAAAGAACATAATATTTTTAGGACTCTTTCTTTCACAGTTGACAAGAAACGATAACTTAGGCATTGTTTATCGAGGAATCATAATGTACTCATAATCCATTTCAATGAAAATTTGCTGAAATGTAGTCAAAAACGTAAAGGAAGTTTATGGATTCTTATTGGCATACTGATACACCCTTGTATACTTGCACATTTAGAAGTTGTGATCAACTGTGAACATACGTACAATTTAATACTTTTAAAAAACACCATTGCTCATTTTTCAGAGTGCTACGTTCTGGTTATGTTACAAGCATCAAGATCACAAAAAAGCTGTATCAGTAGCCCTATTTTTATGTGTAGCTGGATATTTTCTCAAATTCTTTGAATAAATACTGCTCTTTTGCCTGTGGCTACTTACAAAAAAAAAAGATAAGAGCAGTTATTGAATTACCGGAAGAAACTGTACTTCTAAAGAAATAGAAAAAATCATCAGCTAATTGCAAGCAAATACGTATTAACTGAGTACTTTATTAGCATGGGCGACATTAACCTCCGTTTTATGAACCCGCCATAATTGTTATTTTTAGCCTATTTTGCTTGTCCTTCGAGCTATAGCATTTCTTATTTTTCGAAGGTCATGTTGTTGTAAATTTATTTGAAAATAATGTGTGCACTTTCATATTAACATCCTTAACGTAGGCGATTCCACCGTTCTATACTCCCTACTCTGATGTCATGGCTCCGGAGCACGAGTTTACTGTACCTAGTTTCTCAGCTATATTATAGGCCAAGCAATGGTCTCTGCCAATTATAATTAAATGCGCTTAAGACGCACTCCTTATCACTAGAAATATGATGCGTATGCACTTTGTCCCTCTAAATTATCACTTTTTTACGCTAGTCTACTCATCTGAGGCGAGCATGAGCGCTTCTTGTAAAACGCTCGGTGCGGGTAACACTATGCCCGGCCCGCTTCTCTTATAAATACGCATATCGAATGATGCGAGTCAATGGCTTTGTTGACTCCATTTCTGAGTGGCGGTGGCAAAGGTTTCTGTAGACGGATCATCACGGTTGATGTTGTCGAGGTGGACAAGAGGGCCAATGAGATGAGTTTGCAAAGGTTTTTACTGATAAGTCATCACCGAGGATGTTGTCGAGGCGGGCAAGAGAGAGAGAGGGAAAGAAAGAGTGTGTGTGTGAATATTAGGACAGGATGTATACGGTTGGAAAAAGTGTAGCGCAACTCGTTCTAGCTTTCATCGACCTAAATCCCTCGTTCCGCTCGACATGCACTCCTCTGGACGAAATATGAGCCGCTTTCTTAGCAGCGTAGGTATTTATCTGACATTCGACACGGTCTTGCTATGCCTGGTTGCTCAAACGCATTTATTTCTTTTTTTTATTATTATCGAACCGTAGTTTGTGATTGTAAGGAAAGTGTTTGAGGATAGGTTGCTTGAATAATAACAAAAATTTTAAATTTAACACATGTATTCATAATAGCTTGGAAAAAGACAAAAATGATTCATGGCCTATAGAATGGCTGACCATTCAATTCTTTTTAACTATATCCTATCCATCTTCCTTCGGATAAGAGTAAATATTTTCGGAATAATTGGTTCCGCTGATTTTTGGTTGAGCTGCCTCGACACGCTACTCTAAAATAAGTTTTCGGCAATCTTTATCTTTACTGGTCTTGCTGCTCCTCGAATTACTTGATTCACTAGAGTATGAACCTATGTTGATCGTCCAATTCTTATTAGATGAATTAAGCTTGACATCATTCCTCATTTGTTTTATAAGAAAGTAAAAAAAATACCACCATTGCAAGATATACTTAGTTTCTATCTTCTTTAACGAAAAAGTTCATAATAGCGTTTATATATTCAGTCCCATCATCATTCTCAGATTCACTACCAGCATTCGCAATAACAGATCCATCAATTTCATCAAAAAAGAGAGGCCTTTCATTAGCTTTCTCCCCCTTACTACTTACTAGTGTCTCCCACAAACATTCGGAGTCTAGTTCAATGAAACTTTTAACCAAGGGGCAAAGCCAGAATTCAATTTTGGTGAGCTTTACTAATTTCGTAAAAAAACTTACCTAATACACCTTTTTGCGCCTCATGAGCACAACACATTATTGCCTTTAGGGAATATGCAGTTTTAAGAAAGTAAAACGATGGTGCCATGTAGTCTTGAATATTAATCACAGTACGTCCCATAATAGATTGCGAATAAGTGGCCTTACTATGTCCATAAACGTAAACTCGATATGCATTTTTTGCTACGGCACACGAGTGTTGTTTGAATCGTCTAAAAGAACAATCACCTTCGAGCCAGCAAAGCCTATGCTCTTGCGTCGACTGCCGATCGTTTTCCCGACGAACATCCTCAGGTAAGATATAAAAGTTGCGTCCAGAAAACCTCTGATCTCTATAACATAATCATCCTTAAATAAATTTATTTTCACAACTAAAGCTTGCTGTACTAGCTGCGTATACATCACGTTTGGTACCAAGTAATAACCTTAGTCGCGCTCTGCGTTAATATTCGTTCATAAATTTGTTTATACTCACCTTACCTCCTCCAAACAGCTGTACGCATTAAAATTTGTTTGCTGAAGTCTCTAAGACCGTACGTACATAACACATTTTATAATGTGAGTAAGAGCTATATATCATAATTTTCTATCGTACGGAAGGTTTGGAAAAATTTTATATACATAACAACAAGAACTTTTAATATAATACATTTATTTATGGTAATCAAAATTCGAAAAAATTACCTTGATTTTTGTGTATTACACATCTTTTTCTTCTTCTGAGTCGGTGATGTCTTCCCACTCCATGTTAAAGTAGAACATTTTTATCCGTCTAAGATTATGAGAGGCACACGTCGATCTATATGCACCGTTATGGTGGGAGCAAGTGGTAGCCAATGTTGAAAGCTCAGACAATGGATAATCAGTCTTATAAATAACTTTAAAATTGAACCTTTTAAGCCATGTTTTTTCCAATTCTCCAATTACAAAAATCTTACCATCTTTAAGATTCTCATAAAGCACATTGCCGTGTAGTTGATATCACCTGATTTCCAATCCTAGGCATGATAGCAAAGCGTAAGCCATAAATTTTCAGTTTAATACTTCTCATTTAATGTGCACCAAGAGAATAGCGGTTTAAAGAGAAGTACTTGCGGCCTTTCATCTCTATCAAGCGGAAGAATGGCTAACTCTTCAAGTATGTAATCGTTTTCAGGATTCTTAAAGCATGTCTACTACGTACTCCATTGCAGTCAATTTGCTTATTCTCGTGTCATGTGACATATCGATAACCAAATTTTCATTTTTTGAATAATTTTACAATTTTTAATATCTTTTGATTGTTCCTTCGATTTTATTTTTGTCCATTCCACAGCATGTTTCTTTTCAAATTTGTCTACTCGACTTATCGTCGTTTATTCTCTTCTACTTCCCTATTCTGCTGACCACTCCCCATTATGTTTTAAAGACAAATGATATCAGCAGAGTCATGAATCAGCTTTTATAGCTTTACATAAGTCTCTTAACATCCCTAATCATCGGACTATACTGAATAACGTGATCATGTAGAGTCAAGCAAGAGGCTGATGTGTTGGCAGGAAAGTTTCTATGAGATTCAAATTTTAAATGCATATCAACTGCAGAATTTTTTAGTGACTAATTTTGCTTGAAGCCTTGGAGCAGTCGATAACAATAATAGGTATTATTTCCAGAAAATCATATCTGTTCAACATATTGGCGCAATCTAGACCATAATATGAATTCTGAAAATTGGCATACATATCATAAAACAAGGTATACTAATTTGTCGTTATATCGAGATTTAATCCGCCGTTAGAATAATACTGTAAATTATGATGGAGTTTGACGTTTCTTATGTTGCAGTGATCAAACTTGCTAGCATTAGCATCTTTCCGATTTTCGCGATTATTTTAAAAGGCTAAAATAACATAGCGTGACTTTTCAAACTGATTGGACGTCTTGACGGCCCAGATATGTTTTGATGTTGTAGGCAGGAGCGGGTATTCAAAGAGCTCCTAAGTTTGGAAACGCATGGATATAGACTTATCCTTTTGTAAATAATTAAGCAGACGAATTTTGTGAGACTATGCCATTACAACATAGGGCATAAGCCATTAAAACTTTAATATTACTATTTCAAACTCTTCCTAAGTTGGTGGCTAACCTTCCACAGCGGCAGGGATTCCTTGTTAAACGACTGCATTCATGTCCAGTTTCAGAGGTTCGTCGATGACTAAGCGATATCACTTTAGTTGACTTATTTATATAGCCCCGCCAAACTCTGCTGTTGTACACTATACTCTTTTCAGTTGAGCTGTTTTAGATGTAGTCTTACAGTTATCACTTCTCCACAAAAATTTACCCAGCTACCTTCCTGATCGACAATGCACACTTGAAGATGGTCTATGATTTTTGCGGTGCGGGTAAACATATTATTTGCGATGGAACTTCGATAATTTTATATCCAGAGGATACTGTGAGAAAAAACTCATAAATCGCGTGGACTTTATGCTGTATAATATATGTTACTGAGGTAATATTGTACTCTTCTCGTAAAGCGTTTACTTTAAGAACCGCCACAAGTAGATTTGACTCGTGCTCCACGTTCGCCTTCAGTTGACGTTTCGTAAAACCCAACACTGATCTCGATTACACTTCGTAGCTTCTTCTTGTTAGGTTTTACTCTAATTTTAATATTTCTGGACGATAGTTTGTTGCCAAACAGCCTTCAAGGTCGGAGATGTTGTAGCTATCCGTTACTAAGGTGATTGCTTCCTTTTCCACATTAATGTTATTATTGCCAACGTGAATGTTTGGTATGGAGTTGAAGGGAAGCAGCTTAACCAATCAAAGTACGTAATTTTTGAGAGGTAATAGTTCTATTAGTGGAAAATATTATGCTTTTAGAACAGATGATATTTCTGATGAACTTAATTTTAATTATTTTCGATGACGGTTTGTTATTGACCGATGTTACTCCAGTATCCAGGTACATTTATATAGGCTAGGGACGGAGTTTTTTCACAGAAAAACATTAAACAATAATGGCCACAGTTGAATGTATCAAAATACTGATATCTTTCATAATTATATTTGATAAAGTTCACACGAAGATACAGCTTCCGATCACTTGGTGGTTGCAGGTCACCGAAACTGTCAAAATAGTCAAAATACGTCACGTTATCGCCACGCTTACGATAGGCGACCCAGTAAGTACCAGGACCATCCTTATCATTAAGAATAACTATGGCTGATTCGTAGATATGAGGACCATCAGCTGGCAAAGCATTTCTCATAAAAACTCCATGGAAGTGTGGTATTTTAGAAATATTTGCATAGTTATTAATATCGTAGTTGTGAGAGCTCGGTTAGGTAGTTTAAAATGAAAAAAAGAAACTTTTTTTGCATTTCCATTTGCCAAACCTTTTCCAGGCCTCACACGTTGACCTAAGCCATTCTTATGTGGTTCTAAAAAAAGTCCCTTTTCTAATAATAGTGCTTCCATTTTTTTCTTATGTCTTTTACTTTCATCCAATGGTTTTTGAGTGGATTGAGCCTCGTTAATAGCATCAACAATTTCAGTTGTACAATTGGTAATAGCACCTGTAGCACTAAGATCAGCAAACGTGGGAGTCAGGTATGGCAACAATCCTCCGATTTTTTGTGGAACAGGCAACACTCGAGCATCACCACATTTTTTTTACCACAAGCTTCATGCACAGCTTGTCGCGCTCCATCTAACAATTAACTTATAACTTTGAGAGCACAATCAGTTCAAACCATATACTTTAAGGCAATTTGAATAAAGCTTTTTAAAGTAATTTTCTTCTTGCCTCTTTTCTGACTAACTATTCTAGCGTTTGAAGACAGTCCGATACCGAGTTTCAATTTTAATTTCATGGTGTTGGTAACAGCATATGCAGAAGCTTTACACCAAAATTCTTGTCCTCAGCCTTGAATTATTTATAAGCCTTTTCTGCAAATTCGTTGGTAGCGTTCCTTGCTGTAATATTTTCTCTGTACTGTGAGTAGGCTATTTCGTGTTGTTCGCAAGCCTGATCCAGCGCATTGATATCTGGATCTTCACGAGCCAACCTTTTGGTCAACTTAGTGCCTGGTCAACAATACTTATATCCCGGTGTGTGCAGCTGTATAGGTAGTCTATTGATAAGCGTGTCTATGACTCCACAACCCTGACGACCGCGACGATGGATGATTATTACTTCTAAAGCGATCAACGATGAATAAGCTTAAAATATGACTAACACATTATTTATAGTTCAATGTTTCATTAATGTTAGTAATAGAATGTTAAACATCCTGTGGTAAGCAAGATAAGATGACTAATAAGTCTAAAAGTATAAAGGCATACTATTTACAGTATTAGGTTTCAGTGTCAGTTGTGTCAGCATACAGTCAGCATGAGCTTTGTGAAACAGAACGTAAAACCATATTCCGAAATTATATTATTTATTTTAATAAATTGATTATGTTGGGAATTTCGACGAATTTGTTGAGCCAGATAAGAAAATACAGCACCATGGTGATTTGCTACCCGATACGATAAAAGCTATCCATTGGGGTCCGTAAAGATGTGGAAAAACAAACAGCTTGCTAGCCTTATTCCTCATCCCGACGGATTGAGATTTAAGAGTATTCATCTATACTTAAAGTCGTTGAATTAGCCAAAGTATAAGTTTCTAGAATAGTTATTGAAACCCATCAGCAGTATAAAATTTTTTTAAATCAGCGATCATGAATCAGTAATTTCTTCAGGTAAGACACTGCTTAACTTCATAATGATATTTGATGATATTGCCTGTGAAAACCAAGATAATGTGAGAGCCTCTTTTTGCATTGGACATCACAAAACCGGTGACTGCTTCTATCCATGCCAAGCATCCAAGCATACATTCAAGTTCCCAAGCATTTAGTAAAAGAACCTTTAAACCTTTCAGTACAATTTCGACAAGATGATATGAATTTAAAGCACATTTATAATGATCTTGTTAACACCAATATGACTTACAATGAATTCGAAAAATTATGTACAAAGAGTTGAGGAGATAAGAAACATAGGTTTGTCGTGATAGATAACGATATAGATGTGGAAAATGGTGGTAAGTTATAGAAAACGATTCGACTCTTTTGCTATAAATATCACTCATACTCAATGAATATATATTAGTTTCATGTCAACCATCAAGCAGTCAACATGGACACTATTCGAGGTAAAAACGCATTCTACAAGATGTTGAAAAGTCGAGAAAAGCTGTCGGACGCAAGTACCAATTGCTAATGTTTGGAAGAGAGAATTTAGAGAAGCCGAATGGTGGAACTTTCAAGCCAATTACTGATCCACTCCGTAAGATCATTTACAAAACGGAAAAGGACAATAATGTTCAGCAAAGACTTAAATGTCCAGCTAAAGAGCTTTTAAAGTCTTTTGAAAAAAAAAATGTATAGATAAAGCAATGTTCCATTCAGCCAGCAGTAATAGTGATAATGATATTGCTTTTTCTTCAGATGACACTAAAAAAGATTATAATACAGTTGTGGAAAAAAGTGTTTACGATGATGATGATGATGTCGGGCATATTGCAAATAAAAGTTTATCCACTAATCTCTACCTAACATAGTAGATATAAAGAAGTTAAAATTAGACCGAATTTATGGAATAAGAAAAGAAAATGGACAATACATGCTTTAGAGTTCCCCTATATATTTCAATAATAATGTCATGAGAATAAATCATCTAAAGCATCAAACAACTGATGGATTAATAAAACTGCTATTAAAAAAGCATGCTGATAAAGTTTACTTGACCCCAGACAATTTAGAGAAATACAAATGAATCTTGGAAACTTTAAGCGGGCATAAGGGAAGATTCATTAAAATGATACTATTCGTTCATACAACAGTAAAAAATTTAATAATGTTATCGCTACGTTGTTTGATCTCACCAAAACAAGTAGCGAAAAGAACGGTTAGTCCATACTTCTATATGCGATTGCTAGAATGAGCACACAAATGAATTACATTTATTACAATGACCCTAATAAATTGGTCAATCGTCTACTAGTAATAGAGGCAGAAACATCAGCCGGTAGACCAAGTCATATAAATGAAATTTATTCGATTATTGAGGAGCTTTGTGAAGCTAATATTCTATATTAAGTATAATTAATGAATTTTGCTTTTGTATGAAAATAAGCATTGACGTATGTGGACGTGCATTATCAGCTAAGTCTAAACGCGATAGTCGAGTTCCTCCTGGAATTGGGTACAAGCTTACAACTGATGGTCATTTTTACTTGCAAGATAAAAGATTGTGCAATATTGCAGCAACAGTTATTCGATCAAATAATGCTGTCAATCTTACTCTTTTCCATAGAGAAAAAAAATGTCTATCAGATAAGCACAATAAGATGCGTATAATAATCAACAATTTCAGTGATGTCTCCTTGAATTAACAGTAAATTAGCAGCGAGAAATAACTACAATTAAGGAAATTTTAGCTCAAATTTCCAACATTACTCCTGAAAACAATTATAAAGATGGAGGGCGTAGTCAAAGAACTCAATAAACCCGCAAGACGCAACTAACAACGTCGAAAGTTTGATATCCAAGGCTTAAATAAGACATGGCAAGCTAATCTCGTAGAGACGATAGCTTATCATCGCAAAAATAAGGATTATAGATATCTGCTTATAGTCATTGATGTATTTTTCAAGTATGCATGGGCTGTGCCCGTCAAGAGAAGAACTGGTGAAGATATGACTGCAGCTACGAAGTCTATATTAACAGAAAAAAAAGTACTAACAAATTTGAAAACAGATCGTGGTAAAGAGTTCTACAACACCAATTTCCAAAGTCTCATGCAAAAGTATAAGATAAATTTGTACTATACCTATAGCAATCTAAAAGCTCCCATATCCAAGCGATTTATTTGTCAGTTAAAAAATTCAATGCGAAAAAAGATCAGTCTGCAAGGCAATTAAAGTGGACTTATATTCCCCAAAAATTGCTCAAGTCATATAACAATCAAAAACACCGAACCAGCGGCATAAAGCCAAAACATGTTATTGCAGATAATGACGTCAAAGTGTTACAAAAATTCACATATGACCGCATCATACTGAAGCCCAAATTCAGAGCCCGTGATAAAGAAAGTGTAAGCAATGCAAAACAAAAATTTAAGAAAGGCTATATGCCCAAGTGGTCAACGGAGATTTTTAAAATTATACGAGTAGCAGCAACAAATCCAACAACGTACCATCTCAAGGATTATTGAGATCAACCCATTTTCGGTGGTTTCTACGAGCAGGAGCTACAGAAAACGAAGAATCCTGATGTTTATCCCATGTATGACGTTTTTTAAAGGCGTCGCAATCAAATCTTCGTCAAGTGGCTGGGTTTCGAAAAAACCCACAACAGTTGAATCAATAAAAACAAATTACAAAAAAATTTAATGAAGAAGTAGTATACACGTATAAGTGATTTCTGTAATGTTTGTTTGTTTATTTATAAAATATAATGGAGGAGAATTTACTAAATAGTCAAAATATAAAGATAAACTACTGTCTATTTTTTCATTCATAATTACAAAATAAATAAGGCGTAAGAAAATTTTAAATTATTTTCATCATATGCAAAAAAAAATATAAACCTATTTACTACTTCCAAAAATACATTAAAGACCTGTTCGCTTTCTGAGATAGCTTAAAATACTTCGTTTGACAAAAATATTTGGAATTCCTCTAATTCAGGAATGACTTTTGGTCCAAACCTAGTGTTTGCATTCTTTAGCTTAGTCACTATGTAATGGTGATCCACTACCATCTCGTTTAGTTTTTTCGTCGGCAGGAAGCCATTGTGGGCGATTTCACTGAGCACTGCGAGATCCATCCGGAACAAATAAAATTCCGTATTTAAATAGCAAATACATACACGGAGAGAAAAATCATAGGGTGGTCCCATACGTGTCTCAGGTAAAAGCCCACTGAAGCGGGCACCAGCGTTTGCACTATGCGGTTGTACCATGGCCTTATGTACACGATGAGTGTGCAGCCTGCTCTATAGCCACGGATCAATCTCATGGCGACATGGGATTCTTGCCATTGCTCCCTTGTGTTTCGACTTCAAGAAAGGAGTGGAAGTATCCCTCCAGTCCCCCCACTCTCTTCATCTTTAGAAAATCAGAGCCTTCACGTGGCCCCTCTTACCTGAGCCCCGCACTACTCATATGTATACTAGCTTGCGAGCTGTGAAAGAGATAGAGAGTACGAGAAAGAAATTTGTTGGAGGATCCCCCACTCCTACTTGTCAAATCTCAAGAGGATAATGGAAAAAATCTAATGCCTCGATGAGATTTATCCGTGCACGGCTATACTATACAGCCATGGCTATAGCGCAGGCTGCACATTCATCGTGTACATGAGGCCATGGCATCAACTGCATAGTGCGAACACTGGTGCCCGCTTCAGTGGACTTTTACCAGAGGTACTTATGGGACAGCCCTATGATTTTTCTCTCCGTGTAGATCTGTCTAAGTGTGTAGGTTGCTACGAAATATAAAACTAACCTTATACATATCTGGACCGTATGCACTCAGAATTGGTAGGTGATGCAGATTTACTTGGATGCTTCATTTGGTCACGTTCAGTCCTAAACCGGAAACAGAACAAGATCATCTGGTTGCGCCACCTCCTGATATAGAGGTGTCCCCTCCACTTTTGGCGGCTCCGCTGCGGCAACCCCTCTCTAGCTTCCTGATTGACTGTTCTCTGGTTGGATGCTTCCACCTCCATTATGCTATGATGGCCTCATGGTACGGTGTCTGTGTTGTAGGCAGCGCTAGTCGTCATGTGCACTTACCACGATCTTCGTTTCTTTTTCAGTAAAAAGCTGGTTGTGGCATGATCTAATATTTCTCTGTTCTCGACTAATGCTGGTTTTTTCTGAAAGCACTTAATGTAGTCCTAAAAAGTTATTGTAGCATCGACTATATTGTTTTTGACACCTTTGGCCTTTTTCAGTGGAATTTTATCTTGCATCTTCACACTATGCATGTTACTTTGTAATTCTACGAATTCCAGCATGAATTTCCCATTGCATTCGTCCTTCATCAAGAAAACAATTTTTTTATCGACTAAAAGTATGTTAAACTTATTATCAGCAGAATAGTCTGATGTAATTGAGGTTACACGAGTCATGTGCAGGGCCACGATATATGAAAATAACAGATAATTAATAAATTATACAGAAAATAATATGATCACTTAAGAAATTAGTCCTAGTACATACAATTCTGTAAGATAGCAGTGGTCTCAAATTTTCTTGTCTTTCATATTAAAAGGCTATTCATAGCTAGATCTATATAGACGTATGCTACATCTAGTTATATAAGTCAAATTTAAATATATTATAACGGTCACATGGCGAACATATGGCGGTCACATCTCACGTTTTTTCATGACGCGTCATTAAGCATTACTAATTGTGATGCATCAGGCACGACGTATGATGCTGGCTTACATTCAACAAAGGCAAAAAATATTAGCAAGGCATTTATTAGAAGGATAAATATTCAGCACTTTTCCCTGATTTCGAAAACGATTCTATTCTTAGACTCTATGAGGTCCTCCCAGATTTCACTTACAATTTGTTTTTGCTGACTAAAGAAAGGGTTAAAGAAGCCGGCTACGAGTATGTCTGGCCACGCGACGGCACAATATACGTTCGTTTAGGAGAAGGAACTAAGAGAATCACTATAGCTACGGAATCTGATTTATCGAGACTCGTTTGACATTCATATCATAAGCCTGCTCCCGCACCACGCTCCAAAACTAATATTTGATTAGCCCATGTAAATGCCAACTCCTTGGGTGAACACCTACATATTATAAAACGGTTTCTCCTTCATCACGACATTGACATACTTTGTATCTCTGAAACATGGCTCAACCCAAGTCACTGCTATTTACTTTACACCATCCCAGGTTACAATCTTGTGAGAAATGATAGGGGGTTGCCATCTAGAAACAGAAAAAGAGTGTACATGCAAGGTTGCGGGGTGGCTTGTTATGTGCGGAAAGAGATGAGTTACAAAATCAGAGAGGCTTCACAAATTAAAAGGTTGAATGAGACAGAGTACTTGATTCTTGAGGTTTCGGCATTTAACGAGCAAAAATTGCTACTGGCATTGGCTTACAGACGCCCCAAGGGCGATGTATTGACTGAGTTTTTTGAGTCTTTTCAACAGTATGCGCTCACATGCTCGGATTTCCTAATAGTTGGCGATCCAAACTCCGATCTTCTTACAGACGAGTATTACTCCACGCACCTCCGTCGACTTGTATCCGAATACTCGCTTCACTTAGTACCTTTTAATGCCACACATCACAGA